>JAQMYG010000005.1:8483995-8494187 GCA_030014215.1 Clariallabes teugelsi
AATCGAGCCTGGCCGGGAATCGAACCCGGACCCTGGAGGTGCAAGGCGACAGTGCTAACAACTACACCACCGTGCCGACCTACTTCCGTATTCAAGCCTCACAAAAAAAAAAATTTAAACGCACACACGAGTGCTATATGACACATGGACACTGATGAGATTTGCTCCATATTTGTTACCAACTAGTGAGGCGTTTTTTTCTATGTTATATGATATAGGAGCAGTTTGTTCTAAAGTTTTGAGGTTCAGTACACAGGCCTATCTAAGAATAAGTTTATAGATTACCCGAGTGTGATTCTTACCTGAGGAATTCAAGCTGCCGAAGAATAAATCGTGAGATTATAAATCAAATTAATCAAGAAATACGGCATTCACCAGCTGAGTGTGTGTCTAGACCAAACCAGAATATAGCAAAAAAGTTTGCTTAGTCAGCGCAGGATTTCAAACATGACAGCTGTGTTTTGTTGTGTGTGTCAGGGTGTGACAATCCCGAGTCAGCGGAGGTACGTGCACTATTACAGCTACCTGCTAAAAAAACACCTGGATTACAAACCTGTGGCTCTCCTCTTCCATAAGATGGTGTTTGAGACGCTCCCCATGTTCAGCAGTGGCACTTGCAGTAAGTCCCAGCGATCTTGGATTCTCAAACACCAACACATTCTATTTTACTGAATATAGCTGCACTGTAATGTGTGATGTTACCAAACAGTCTCAGCAGCTTCAACCAATCACAGATTGATGTGTAAATTATTAAGTGTAACAGTATGGTGAACATTTAGCTACTGGTTATAGTTTCATTGTTCTCTTAGCTAAAGCTAGTGCTTAATGCACAGGGGTTGCCATAGTAATGGCATAGTTTGTTCTCTTTATATTGTATTAGACTTATGAATTACATGAGAGTAAGATTTAAGTTACCCCAGAATAAAAGTTTCAATTGACCCAGAATCATGGTTTCAGTTGACCCAGAATAAGAGCTTGGGTTACGTCAGAATAAGAATTTTAGTTACATAACAGTTTATATTACATGGAATATGAATTTGACCAGAATAAGAGTCTGATTTTTCAAAGAATAAGAATTTGAAGTACACATGAAAGAGTTTGCGTTACCCCCGAATGAGTGTTCAGGCACACAATAGTGTGAATTAACTATGAAAAAGAATTAGAGTTTATGTTTTGACCGTTTTTTTCTGTTTTGCATAAAAATTAATTACCAGAAAATAAGAATTAGTTAGCACAATTAGTCACAATTCAGACAGAGTTATCTAATAACAGAGAGAAGTAAAGAGTGTCCCAGAGTTGGAAATTTCCAAGTAAATGTAGCGTAAGGATTTAATTTCCTCAATGACATACGTTAGATTTGAGATCTTTTGAGTAGTACTGAGTGATTATAGAAATTCTGAATGTCAGCAGATAAGAGTGATGCATTTGAACAATTTATTTAACTTTTTCTCTCAGACCCTCAGTTTGTTGTATATCAACTTAAAGTGAAAATCCACACCTCAAATCCGGCTCACACGAGGCGAGAGGACAGGCTCATTCATTTTGAGTTTCCTCAGGCTCTTCCAGTCTGTGGAGACATCAAGGTTGAGTTCTACCATAAGCAGAACAAGATGATGAAGAAGGTCAGTGACCTTTGACCTCTTGATCCTATCAGATCTCTGAGTTCACCCGTCATTGGATGAACGGTTTATAAAATGTCTGTGTTTATGTCTCTGTAGGATAAGATGTTCCACTTCTGGGTAAACACGTTCTTCATCCCAGGGCCGGACGAGGGTGGGGAACGAGTGGAGAACGGCTCAGCGATGAATGACAGCGACAGCCACTCGTCCAATCAGAGCCAGAGTTCTCCCTCGGAGCGGGATAGAGGGATGAGTGGAGGAGAGAGAGAGCGGGACAGGGAGAGAGAAGGAGAAAGAGACTACTTGATTCTAGTGCTGACAAAGAACGACCTGGACAAAGCAAATAAAGACAAGGCAAACAGATACTTCTCTCCTAACTTTAAGGTGAGGACATGACACGAACATGTGGAATATTAGTCATGGATCAGGGGAGGGGTTACTGTATATTCACATCTCTCTTTACCTCCCTTTCTGTCTTTTGCTCTCACCCTTTCTCTTGGTTGGTCTCTCCCTCTCTCTGTGTCTCTGTCTTTGTTTTTGTTTCTCTCCTTCCTTCTCTCTCTGTATATTCACCTCCCTGTGTCTTTCTTTCTTTCTTTCTTTCTTATTCATTTGTCTGCCTGTTTCTTTCACTCCTTCTTTTTTCTTTCTTTTTGTCTTTTTCCTTCCTTTCTCATTCACCTCCCTCTTCATGGATGCCTTTGTTTGTCTGTCTTTTTTTACCTTTCTTTTCTTCCTTTTTCTTTGCTTTTGTCTTTTTTTCTCGTTGTTTATTTCTTTGTTTTGCCTCTCTTCCTGTTTCTCACTCTCTTGTTCTGTCTACCTCTTTTATTTATTCTCCTTCTTTAAATCTTTTTGTTTTCTTGTCTGTTCTTTATTCTTTTCTTTCTTTCCTTTGCCTATCTATTCTGTCTGTTTCTTGGGCACTTTCTTCCCCCTTTTATCTCTCTTGCTCTCAGGTGAAGCTGTTTTTCACTAAGACGGTGGATGAGTCGTCGAACTCGGAGGCGAGCACTTCCACCTCCGTCACTCCGGACGTTAGTGACAACGAGCCGGACCATTACCGTTACTCAGACACGACCGACTCGGACCCAGAGAACGAACCATTCGACGAAGAACAGCACACACAGATCACAAAAGTCTGAATGCTACACACACATATTCAACTACCTACAATAGAGACATGGACATTAAACAGCCAACCAACACCAGACGTTAAAAAAAGGAGAAAACTTGAAAAATGTACTGAAGAGAAAAGGACCTGCCCACGTCGCCATCGCTAACCAAACCATCTCTCCTGCTCTCCTGACCAATCTCTGCTTTTATTATTATTATTATTATTATTATTATATGGATATTGACGGCATTGGCGGAGGCGAGTGGGCGGGTCCTGTAGCTACTCTGTATATATATCTATATATAAATATAAATCTATATTAAAAAAATCCAGTTTTGTGTCAGACGATAAAAACTTGGCAATCAGGCGAGGAGAGGAGGAGCAGGACGGGCGAAGACGAAACCACACTCGTTTATTTCTCCATCCTTTTTTTTTTTCCTTGTCTTCACCTAGGCCAGTGCTGCAGTCGCCAGACGCTCCCTCCATCTCCTCCTCTCCCTCGCTCCCTTGTGAAAAACTCTACCCCTCCCTAACCCTTGCTCGCTGTCCTCTCCCCGGGCGTGTGCTGATACTCAAACAGTTGACGTGGATTTTGAAAAAGACACTGCTGAGGAACTAATGATCTTGCATCAAAATTGCCGTTTAAATTTTATTCCCCAAACGAATCAAAATGGGTTAAGTAATCAAGCTTATTATGGAATATTGCGGATAGTGTACAATTAAACAGGGCATGAGTTGTTTTGTTTTTTCTCACGTCAGTGGAAGCAGTTTTTCTGTCGATTGTCATCGGGGGCGGAGCTTCTTTCTGACCCATTGGATCATTTGGATCATTGTCCAGAAATCAAAGGAGCAAAATAAACAGGAAGAACGACAGTGAACCCAGGGATATTCGTGCATGCTGATGTCACTCTGAATCTTCAAGAATGTTGATGCTATGCAACCTGAAAAAGTATACTTGATGTATTCGCTAGGTGATTAGCTAGCTGTTGATCTGGCTAGCTCACAACGTAAGGGCGCAAAGTGATTTTGGGAACCAGATGGAGTAATTGGGAACGTCAAGATTTATGATGTCAGTGTCAGTAAATAAAAAATATATATATATACTTTAATACTAAAATTACATTGTCTGTAAGTACTGCTAGCACATTCGGTTACAATTAGTACGTCTAAAGGTACGTCACTGTGTTGTTTAAATGGACTTCCTGAACATTATAAGGTGTGTGATAGTGTGATATGACTGGGCTATATAAAGAAAAGACAAATGATCGGTCCTGTTATATTCTGATGCATGAAGGGGACAGTTAGCTGACTGTTATTTTTCAAATTTGAATTCCAACTGCCGGCTGGTGATGTCACGCTGGCATCCTGGAACTCGTTTAAACTCCGCCTCCTTTCCGTCACCAAGATCAGTTGAAAGAACAAACCAGAAACCAAGAGTCACTTTTAGTTACCTCTAGACGACGTGACATTTTGTTTTTAGATGTCAGTGACCTGATGTCAGTGTAACAGTGTTTGAGTTCAACTCCATCCCCCTTTTCTGAGGCATTCAAACTCGCCTATTCAAACAGTCTTGGTGCAGGTTAGTAATGCTGTTCAGATTCAGCTCCTCATGACTGTTATTTTTTTTATTTGAATTCCAACTTTTGTCTGATGTCACATCCTGGTTGTAGATTAAATTCCGTCTTCTTTTTGTTACTGAGCTCGCACACAATCATGCCACGTTGTGTAATCTTAGTGTTATACATCTTTTGCACAGTGTATTTACCTGTTAAGTCTTATAAGATTTTGAAAAATAAATTGCCCCACACTCAATCAGCATCCGCCCATTTCCCTCACTGTGAACGCTTCTTGTGCTGTCTGCAAGCCCATCCTACTTGACCTCTGACCCTTACTTTCCCCTTGCATTGTGAACTATGAATTCTGGGATGCGTAGTTCCTTACCCCCCCCCCCCCCTTGCCGTTTCCTTGCTGTGTATAATGTTAAACTTTGCAGAAAGAAGAAAACCATGTAATTGTCCATGTTTTTTTTATTTTTTTTTATCCTAAAATAAATCTATATAAATTTATCTATATATAATACACAGAAGCGCAGGGAACCAGTGTTTGCAATAATGTCAACACTCAACATTTAAAGGACAAACTGGTGTGCATGTTATATTGGAGTTAGTGTACATGTTTAATAAAATGCTATACAATGTGTTTTTATTAAGAAAAAAAAATGTCTGGTGAACTTTGTGTCTCTGCACAACACAAACAGGATGTCTAGCTAGGTACAGCTCTACACATTAGCTAGCTGCTGTTACTTTACCTCCACTAGCATCTCTATTGTTTAAGATTAAGATGCAGTTATTTGTCACATGGACCTTACAACACAGTAAAGTGAAATTTTTTTTTTCTTTTTCTCCACACGTTCCAGTTAGGAAGCTGGGATCAGAGTGCAGGGTTAGAAGGGATATAGCGCCCCCTAGAGCAGACCAGGTTTACGGTCTTGATTAAGGTGCTAAGGTGGCAGCTTGACCCTGTGGTGCTGGGCCTTAAACCCCAGACTTTTCCGATCAGTAACCCAGAGCCTTAACCATTGGGGTGAGCTTCCACCAAGTGTGTGGTAAACAGAAGCTCAAGCCTCTTTACACAGAGTTATCCTATGAGGCTTTAAGGTATTTGATCAGATTTGTTTGCTTGAGTTTTAAAGTTCTAAATTAAACCTGGGAAATCTGGTCCGTCATCAAATCAGTTTAGCTGCAGGGTTCATGTAAAAAAAAAAAATATGACACAGTGTCTCTGTTAAATAGTTCACTCATAGGACAGTAACACTTAACAAGTCGCACTGTGTGTGTGGGCCGGATGTGCAAAAGAGACCTTTAGCCCACCAGTCGCAGTCTTTCACTCCATCTCTCTATTTCTGATTCTCTTTTTCATTCCCTCTCTCACTTTCTTATTCCTGCCCACCCCTTCCTGTGTCTACATGTATCTATCTCTCTCTCATTTCTTACATTCACCTTTCTTACTGTCTCGCCCATTTTCCTTCTCCTTGTCCCTCTGTTTCTCCCGTTCTTATCTCCCTCTTTCGAAACTTGGGTATCTCTCCTTGTGTGTGTGTGTGAGTGTAGGATTAAAGCATGTTTCCTCAAATGAAATGAAATTAGCAGCCAACCTAGTTAGAAGTGTGTGTGAGAGAAATAGAGAGAGAGAGAGAGAGAGAGAGACTGACTCAGGTCCTGATGGATATAACATTTGTGAGTGTGTGCTGATACATGTCCATGCTTAACACACACTGATTCAGTGTTTCATTCATCAGGACTCTCCCTATACAGGGGAAATAACGTCTGTCTCCTTACTATGGAAGAGTACACACACACCCCTTCTGTCCAATTATGCTTAGTCTGAGGAGCAGCTCTGAGTGAGTGTGTATATGTCTCTCTTTCTCTCTCTCATACACACACGCAGTGGGGATGGGTTTCTTCAGAACTGTGTATTTTCCTTGCTAGTGGGCTAAAGGTCACTTACACTCACACACTTCACACTGTGGTCTGATTTATGACAGCAAATGTGCACACATACACACACAGATCTACAAAGAAATATCTTTATCTGACATAATAAGCAGAGCTAGCTGTTTAAACCACAGAGTTGTCTGTTTTGTTATCTAAACCTCACACACACTTTGATGTGTGTTCTAGGGTGAGTATGTCATTCTGATAGTGATGCAAAGCAATCAGAACTGATGCACCGTGACACACACACATGTTAACAGCACTGTGTCCTAGAAGCCTTAAACACTGCATGAACTCTCAAAAAGGTTTCTTCAACTTTCATGCCAAGCTTTTGTGCAAAGGTTCTAAAAATATGGTTTTGTAGTTTCCTGCATCCCTGGTGTGAAGGTTTTCATATGCTCAGTGCAAATGTTTTGCGAATCTTTGACACTGTGCGTCTCTTGTGCAGAACAGTGAGCTCTGGAATGCTAGTTATGAATCCTTGTTATGAGAGTTCTGCAGTTCCCAGCATGGAGGTTCCTGCATGAAACCCTCCTAGAATTCTCCGTGTGGAGGATTTCTGAACCCCGAGCTGATTGTTAGGATCCTCACTGTCAGGCTTTCTTCATGTGCACAGAATCCTGGTTGTAACCCCATTATCTTTAGCATGAAGGTTCCAAGTTCCCTCACTGCACCCCTGACCACTGCATGTGAAGGAGGTTCTGTGGAGTGTAAAGCCTAGAACTCCAGCACGGATTCTTGGGGTTCTTTCTCGGCTACAGTTCCACAGTCGCTCTCCAGCTAAAGGCGAGGTCAGAACTTGCAGATCTTTACACACAGATCAAACATTGCATCTCTGAAATTATTCTAGAATTATTTAGTGTAAAGGCTATGTCACAAATTTATTATGATGCACCAAATATTGTGCTACCTACCATTACTGCCGCTTTACTATGAGTAACATTAATAGTGAGATGTGCATGCAGGGGCTCCTTACGTCCTTACATCTCACACATTAAACATTTATTTAGGGTACAGAGATAATTTTGTAACATAAGTGAAAGGAGTTTCCAGGGTCAAAACTAACTGTTTTCATCAGGAAAAGGGGTAACCTCCTGTTCTGAAAAATTTAATCCAACACGGAAATGCTAAAACATGCAGTTCCTGAAAGGACCACTAGGCTTCAAAAGTGAGTCAATCCCCATGAGGCCCCATGTTAAAACATTAAAACTTTACAAAAGAAATAAACACGTTTGGTTTCCATAGCTTCTGTATACTGTATTTCCCATTCATGACAACTGTGCAGGGGTGAATTTTTATGTAACTCATTAGTTAAAATTATATTAAGCCATAAAATTATGCATAATTTTGATTTGCATAATAATTGCAAGGTTGATTTGCGTGACGGTTCCATTGCAGGCGTCACTTAAAGTATGATGTGTCATTCGTCACTAAATAATAATCATAATAGTAAATTGATGTGGTTTAACAGGAATAAAACACAACATTAAATAATTATATGGTCAGTGCAGATATTTTTCAGAAGTAAAATTGAGGAATCTTTAAATGAAAAACTGGCATTTTTAATCGGGTACTTCTGATTCGCAACTATACAAAATCTAAATTCAGTTCTAAAAAGTAGAAAATGTCCCAGTTTCCCCATGTGCAAATATTCTTTAGGGCTGCCAATAATTTCAACACATTTTCAAAATAAATACATTAATTTAACTTTTGTTTACTTCCAGGTCCTTACTGTCGTTAACTTTTTGAGTTAAAATTATTAAATTTCCACATTTCTGGGTGTTCGCTCCACTCAAGTTTCTTCATGTAGAGTTTAGTTTCAAGTCATTTATGTTTATTAAAGTGTGGTTTAGTGTATTAGCCAGTTTGGGGGTCATTCTTTATTTGTGGTGGCGAGTGGTGTCCCTCTAATTTACAACGGTTGAAACAACTTGAACTACCAATAAATCATAAAATGTTTGCATATTTGTATTCTGTCAGGTAAATACAATTTGTGCACTCTTAATAGTTACATTTTTGTTTTAAAATACATATTTATTTGAATTTGAGAGATTGCATTTGTAGCAAAATATGCATGTTCCAATCATACTTCAGAGAGGTATCAATTCAATGTAATTGAAACAATAAAACATTGTTAACACAAATAAAGTGGTTATATTGTGCATATTGATTTTATTAAATGTACAATTTTGTTAAATTGTTTTTAAAACATACATATTTTGTTATATCTAAGAAAAAAGTTGTCACTCAAATTAGTGGCTGTGGTGTTAAAACAATGAAAGTCGCTCGTTTAAGAAAAGGGAGAAACCTATTTGTATTACTTTCTATGTGTATAAAGGTCATTGCAGGTGCTGGTTGATTTGAGATGGTGAGTACATTCTTTCTTATTAACTTCTTAAAATTAGCTAAATTCTAACCGTTTCTGTGTCGCACTTTATTAGTGTTTGTGGTATTATATTGATCCTGGTAACACCACAGACTCTATAGTAACTCCACAGACAATATACAACCAGAAATGTTCTATTTTTAATAAAACACAGGACATTCATAATCATACAATTGTCTCTATTATCTAATCTCTATTAGCTATTATTTTGCTTAATAAACTTCTAATTGTTAAAACTTTTATGCAATCTGAAGTCTGCTGTGTTATATTAAGTCTGTGGTGTTACTTCAAAATGTATCTGAAATTTTATTTATATATGCAAATTTTAAAAAAGGGACTAATCTCCTTTGGCAGAAATAGGGGCCAAGTTGAACGATTAAACATATAAATTTAAGTTTTTTTAAGAAATGGTCAATGAAACTAAATCATTAAAATAATTTCTTTATTTATCAATTATTACCTAAAGTTGCATACCCCTGCTCATTTTTGACTTCAAATACTGGTAACACTATAGACATTAGTGGTTGTATCACCGGTGTTTAATTAAGCATACTAGCAAGCATTACATGTTAGTTACTAGCTAGGTACTTGTAATAAATTGTACAAATAAATATTTTCCTAAATACATTTTTTTTTAATGTAACTTAAAAAATTACATTTCTGCACAACTCTATTTGTATAATAGTAGTAAGTATAGCATACTTAGCGCTGTCACCACGCTCCTCTATGGTCTGTGGGTTCGACACTCATTCCATCTCTCTATCTGTGTGTTTGGAGATTGCATGTTCTCCCTGTGTTTGGTGGGTTTCCTCCACCAGTACAAATTCCAGTACTGGAATAGATTTCAGGCCTCCTGCAACCATTCTATTACAAATCTATTAGCGTTACTATTAGCTAGTCAGTGACCTTGTGTTTTTCTTTGTAGCATTATTTCAGATCATTTGTCAGAAATCATTTAAATTGTGTCTTTGATATTTTATTTTAAAAGCACATAGTGTTTACCCTGTCATCTAGTGATCACAGGTTTTAATCCCTAAAGGTGGAAGTGAGTAGATTGTGCTTTCCTCTGTCTGTGTGTGTTATACCACCCTCTAATGGTGTGTGAGCAGCAGTTCAAAAAGATGCGGTTGGCTAGCCTCATGTGTCTCAAGGGAAAATATTTATTTGTACAATTTATTACAAGTGACATTTCCTTTTCCAGTTCACTCTATACACCTCGGACTTCACATACAACTCGGAGTCATGACACATGCAGAACTTCTCAGATGACACTGCCATTGTGAATGGGTGTATTAGGGATGGACAGGAGGGCAAGTACAGAAGCCTGGTACTATGATATTTGTGGCGTGGTGCAATCTAAACCAGCTACAACTAGTAGCTACAACTACAAGTCATTGCCAGTGTGCTTTTCTACGCGGCGGTGTGCTGGGATGCCACGCAATTGGACAAAGTGGTCAGGAGAGCTGGTTCGGTGGTTGGTCTGGAGCTGGACTCTCTCAAGGAAGTGGTAGAGAAGAGGACACTTAACAAAATGCTGTCCATCATTATCTATCTATCTATCTATCTATCTATCTAT
>JAQMYG010000005.1:8503591-8517415 GCA_030014215.1 Clariallabes teugelsi
TGTTGAGGGGCAAAGACAGGGCTCCATACGCACATACACATTAAAAAAAAAAAAAAAAAAGGGCACTTGAGGCATCCTGGAGGAAAGGGGCGGGTGCTCAAGCGCCCCCCCCCCCCCCCCCCCCTTTCCCTTTTCCTGAGGGTGCTCCGGTTTCCTCCCACAGTCTGAAGACTAGGCTTTGTAGGCTAATTGGCCTTCCCAAATTGCCCATAATGTGTGAATGAGCCCCCCATGACCCTGTATACAGGATAAAGCGGTATTGACGATGAGTGAGTGTATGATCCAGTGTGCAGTTCCACTTAATACTCAATCCTTAAACATAACAAAAATGCAACATATTTTTTATAAATGTTATTTTTGTTCCACTAATGCCCTGAAAAATAAATACCATAAAAGAATGCCAGTGTGCCATATATTTTAGCTAGCTCTCAAGACTCAAGTCTCAAGGTTCTAGTTCTAGGTAGTAAAATTACTATTGTTGTTGGGGGGGGGGGGACTTGAAGCTAGCTAGCTTAGTCATTATTAAGCTTAGTCTCTAGTCAATAGTTAAAACTAATAAAATAGATTATTTATATCTTAACTAGCTAAAAGTGTTAGTGCCCAACTGGTTTTCCCGCTAGCATTAGCACTGTATGATGTTACTGCTGTACTGACGTATGTAAGCTAGTCTCTACTGGTTTCAAACTAACTAGCTACGTAGCAGCCTAAAGTTGTGCTTTGTGCTTGACTAAATCAAGTTTAAAATGGATTCCCTAAATTTGACTAGTTTTATATTGCCTGAAATAAAAAATGTTTTCATTGACCAACATTATATATCTTATTCAGTTAATGTAAATGTTTAAATTGTAGTCGTGTTGTATATGTGTTTATAACATTAATCTACCAGTAATCTGGTAGAAATATATAATTTTAATGTTTTATTGTTGCTTTTTGAGGTTCAGAAATAACACGATTCATTTATCTTGTAGATCCAGATTTGCTTGCGTCTCTGCCTAAAATAGCAGAAATTCTGGGTTTAAAGGTGGTCCGGTCTGTGGTAAGGCGGCAAGGTAAACTGTCTCCGACCAGAATAGACGAAATAACAGATGAATATCCTCAAGATGCAAGAGAACGGGCATACCAGCTGCTGAAAGCCTGGTATGAGGCGCATGGCAAGAACGGAGCTTACAAAGCGCTGAGGGAGAACCTCATTGGGATCAATGAGAAACGGAAGGCTAATGATGTACATGACCTCATCAAAGGAGAACAAAGCAATGGAGCTATGGAGAGAAACAGTGAGATCTAGTACTCTAAAGGGATGTTAAAGACAACCCAAGACTTCCTTAAAAACCTCATACATTCTTTGTATGTGATAACAACGTCAAGTCACCGTATTGGCTCCCGCTTCTGGTGATGCTGGCCCCCAACATGGATGCCCTAAAGGTCAATGAGTTAACTGTAAATGGTACAATGTTGAAGTCAAGAAGTTTGCTGTGAATGCTCTCTGTGGATGTTCTTAGCGTTAGGACTGTAACAGCTAAGAATAATTTTCACTCAAATTTGCACTTATCTTTATATTACAGAATTAAATTAAAACTCTAATTAATTAAAGATTGGCCATATCTTGTTCCTTGTAACACAATCAAATTTAATTAGATTTTTTTGTCTGTAAAGTTTACAACCATGAAAGAGAAATTATTTATTATCACAGTATTCCATGTCACCCAGATGAGGAAGGGTTCCTTTATGAATCTTGTGCCTCATTCGGTTCCTTCCTCATGTAATCTCAGGGAGTTTTTTCCAGCTATTCTCTCCACTGACTTGCTCATTAGGGATAGATTCATACCAATAGATATGCTGCTTTCTCTAAAACGGCCTTGTCCATTGTCCATTGTCACTTTTTTAAAAAGTCTTTACAAACTGCTGTGTTGTTTTAGTTTCTGCAATATTTGTCATTCATTCTGCATATCTGTGCAACTTGTTTTCAACAGATAGCATAATTATATGTTGCTTTGTTTATGTATATAGCAATGTTATAGTGAATGTGCCAAAATGAAATATAATTAAATGGTTTCCACTGTTACGTCTGCCTTTTAAATAACTCTATCTGTACAATACTGTATTCTGCCATAATATTAACACATTATAATATTACCATGCACTCATAAACTATTAATATTACATACAGCCATATTATAAATGCAGACCTACACTATTACACAGCGCTGCTGAAACTGGATTAGTATTACTAATACTCTGTTACACATTGCTATACTGGCTTACAGTACTATACTCTATGCACTACTATATAATTATATTTACAATGCTACACTATTATACAACTTTATATTATTATAGATTGCTATACCAATATTGTATAATGCTATAATATTATATGTTGTTATACCCTGCAATCATCTCCAATTCTATGTGTACTACTTAACATTAAAGTTTACTACTATAAATGTGCAGTATAGTAACGTATAAGTTTATAATAGCAAATAGTAGACTATATACTCTATAATATACAGTATAATACACTGCTATACTGAACACTACTATACACTATTATTATACACACACACATTGACACTTTATATACTTCACTCACTGAACCACCTGTACAGATTTCACCCAACAAACCACCTGGTAAAGAACCCACCCACTGAACCACATGGTACAGCAACCACATGAGACAGTTACCTGATACAAACTCCACCCATTGGATCACCTGGGACAGACTTCACCCACTAAGTTTCCTCCTATAGCTATATTTACTCATCTGTAATTATCTTCGATGTATAACCACTATGGACTGGTTGCATACCTGGTCCATCACCCTGAGACAGATGTACCATGTGCATGGGTACAGAGTGGAGGCTTTTACACTAACCCACAGGGGTAGACACGTGTAGAAGGACATTAGCTTTAAATAAGGGCAGATAAACAGACACAGAGATAGGTGAATGGACAGACAGGCAGACAAGCAGGCAGGTACCAAGAGAGTATAAAAAAATTGACAGACAGACCATATACTATAAGAAAAGACTGGCAGAGACAGACACATAATCAGGGAGATTCTTCTGTGCTGGGATTTTTCGTGGTTCTGTGAAGTGGTTCTGCTTTAAGAAATGTTGTGGCTTATGAGACAGAGTGCCCCCTACAGCAGCAGTGCAGTACAGTAGATCCAGAGCAGCAAAAGCAAATGCAGTACAAAGGAGTGAGCGATCCAAAAGCCAACTTGAGAAAAACATACACACACTGAGTTAATTTAAATCTATATTTTTCTTCTAGCCTTCAGTTTGTGACTCAAATCACAATTTGAGTCACAGTTGCCAAAATTTTCAAACCTATTTTAGATTATAAATGTCATATACGGAATGTCAGTACAAGGCATGTGGACAGATGAAAAAAAAGAGAGACAAACAGAGAGACAAGCAAACAAAAAAATTGGACAGATAGACAGGCAGACAGGCAAACAAAAAAAAAAATGGACAGACGGAAATATATGTCCAGACAGAAAAAGATGGACAGACAGTTGTGAGAATTTAAAACGTATAGCTTTCTACAGTAGATGTTTAGAGGTTAGATTATTCTGTAACCTCAAAGTGCTTATAATCAGTTTGGTCTCTAGTGATGAAATGTTTTCACCTGCCGTTTGTGGGCTGATGAGGTACAGGATGGGGTACCTTATTAGGCCAATCGAACCCAGCACTGAGGAGAGCCATGCATCCCCGTTGAAGAAGGACATGGTGTGTAAAAACTCACACAAATGTCAACAAACACTTGATAGAAAGAAAGAAAGAAACGAAAACATTCCCAGATCATTAGCATGTTACAGCAAAATAGCAGTGGTTTCTAATTACTAGTAGATTAGCATCAGTCTCATATTAGCAATAGATTAGCAGTACCCTCGAATAATTCTCAGATTAGTAGTAGATTAACAATAGCCTCAGATTAGCCGTTTCCACAGATAATCAGTAGATTAGCATCAGATTCAGATTAGCACCGATCACATATTAATAGGAGATTAGCAGATTATCATTAGATTAGCGTTAGTCTTGAAATAGTAAATTAGCAAGAATTTCAAATTAATGCAAAAATTAGCAGTAAGATCAGTTTAACAAGGGACCGTCAATATTGGTGATCCAAGATTAGCAACAGGCTCAGATTAGCACTGAATTATCTGTTGCTTCAGACTAGCGCTAAAACACATTAGCACCTGATTAGTAAAGAATTTATTATGATCTTGACTCAATTCCTGTCCAAGTTCCATCCAAAAGTTACATTACCCACAATTCCCATAACCCACAGTTCCTAGAGCAGAAAATTGTATTTGTCTGATGGTGGTGGGAAGAGACAACATTTCAGTTCTTTCTTTTTCCTCAACCGCTTTATCGAAATACCAGGACCTTCAGGACACCATCTCACAAAGCAGCTGTGAGACAGATAGCTTTAGGTTTGCTAGCATTCAGTCAACTAGAGTACATTTGGTTAGGTTCAAGTAATTTAGCATTGAATGAGCTAATTGTAAATCAGTTACCTTTGAGTCTGTTAGCAATAGCTTTGACATGGCATCCAAGCTAGCTATTTTTATAAGTTGCCAAGCACTGAACAGACTATTTTTGAATCAGCTTGTTTTGTGTCAGGTAGCATGAAGTTGACGTGCTTCAAAGTTCACTTCTGTCATGATTGGTGGTCTTAGGTCGGCGTGTACGTGGCATAATTGCAGAGGCTGAGACAAAGACTTCAGGTTAGTCTTTTATTTGATATATTAAAGCAAAAGCAAAACGAAAGCCCTTTTCGAAGAGCACTTAGAAATCGTTAATATAACATTTTACTTGAAACCAACCATAACGACAACTAATGCTAGACGCCTGACTGCACTAGAGTCAGACTATTTATAATAAGCAACTTAATTACTTTCCTCGGCTCAGGTGAGTGCTTCCCTCACCTGACCGAGGTGCAGTCTGGGACCTGAAGTTTCCCGTCCAACTACAACACAAAAAAAACACAACAAAAAGCAGTCTTTGGGCGGCGCCCTCTAGGGGTTAACCCTTACAACTAACTGGAGTTCAGCTACCACTGACCTATGAAGAGCTAGAGTGGCAAGATATAAACCTTTTACAAATTAATCTATCGAGTCACTGTTTATGTCTTGTGAATATTCATGTTTTTCCTATTTGTCCTTTACCTGTTCTTGGTTGTAATCTTTCATTTTCACTCTGACCCCTTCATGGCTAGCTTGACTACTCCGGGATCTGACCAGACGAGTTTCCCCATCATATTTATTCTCATTTCCCCCAATTCCAGCCAACTTACCTGTTTTGAAATTCTCCTGAACAGCTTAATCCAGGATCAGTTTCACAGTATGCATTTCACTTTACTTTGGCCCTCTAGTTGCCTCATAAGAGACCCACAGACACACACTAGTTTAAAACAAGTTTAAAACATATGTTAAAAAGATTCCATGTCCAGGAGTACGGGGTGTTGAACCAGAGAAGGAAGGATAAACAATCCAAGGCCTCTTCTAGACATTTTCTTCAAGCTCCTACTCCTGCTGTACCAGAACATAAAAGCTCCTACTCCTGCTGTCCCAGAGTCTGCAAGTTCCTACTCTTGCTATCACAAAGCCTCCGAGCTCCTAATCGTGCCATCCTTAAACTTACAAGTTCCTGTTCCTGACATCCTAAAGCCTAAAATCTTTCAAGCTTTAAAACTGTACAGTCTCCAAGTTTCTAGTACAACCAGTGGTGTTCAAAATAATAGCAGTGTGTTGAAAAAAGTGAGTAAAGCTCCATATCCATATAATAACATTTAATTTAAATCACATAAATGCATTGGACACCCTGCACATTCTATTCTGAATCACAACATGAAGAAAAACGTGCTAAATGTATTATTAAATTAATGTAAGTGAAGAAAAACAAATATTAGCCTGTTAAAAAAAAATAGCAGTCTGGAGTTCAATTAGAGAGGTAAATTATTCTGTGAAAAACAGGTGTCAAACAAGTTCCCCTTATTTAAGGATAAATGCAGAAAAGGTTGTCCTGTGCATTTCTCTCTGAAAATAAAAGTAAAATGGGTTGTCTAGACATTGTTCAGAAGAACAGCGTACTTTGATTCAAAAGTTGATTAAACTGCTATTATTTTGAACACCACTGTATATACCTCATTATTGTTGCTATCCTTTAAGGCCCTACTCTTTCTTTACATTTACATTTACATTTAGGCATCTTATCCAGAGCGACTTACAAAAAGTGCTTTAAAGTTGGATACATACTTACACTTCTTTCTTGAGGCAGCTTTAGCAGCCATCACCATAAGATCTACAAATTATTACTTTTGCTATCCTGAGGCTTACAATCTCTGGCTTGTTCCATCCTAGGTATTACAAACTTATTTATTCTCATTTTACCCGATCCCAGCCAACCTAACTGTCTTGACATCCTGGTGCCTCTTAGCTCCTACTCATGTGATGCTTAGGTTTGCCAGCTTGAGGTAGTCCTAATAACGTTTCTGAATTCTGGAAACCACCTGCAACCTTAAGATCTAAAAAGCCCTGCTTCTGATACCCTGGGGCTTACTAGCTTTTACCATTGTGACCCTTATAACATGTTGGTGATGTGAATAATTTTAATGCTCAGCAATGTAATCCAACTCTGAATACCAGGAACTTTCCGCATGTAAACTCTGATTAAATTTTGGACTCGACTCGGTTTTTGGCATATTAATTGTTATAATGTATCATACTGACAGAGCGCTTAATGATCATGGTGACCGAAGAAGCAGCAATGATCATCCAACCTTATACTCTATGTCTGGAGTTTTTCCATCCCTCCATCCATCTCCTCCAGCTCGGAAACAATGGATTTCAATGTAAGTATTTTCAGTGTAAAAGTGTATGGAAACAATTTTAGAAATGTGACAATAATTATGTTGGTAGAATAGAATAGGATAAAATAATAAAAATTATTGAAATAAAGAATAAAAATAACTGAAATAGTAAAATTGCTAAGTAATTTACAGTTAATTAAATGTACAAAATAACAGTAAGTTTGAGATAACTTGATAGTTCATTCAATTATGTAGTCACTTTTGTGCCTGCTGTTCCTGCAGCTTATTTTCACAGCCATTTCAGCCTTGATGTTTGCCAAATTGGGATAAAAAATAAAAAAAAAGAAAAGGCACTTTGTGTTATAATCTGAATAAAAGGGGTTGGGAAAAAAAAACACAAACTGACAAACCTAAAACAGAAATGTAAAGAAATCAACTGATTATAAAAACAAGTCTTAGTAATATTTGAATAAATTGTGACAATCTGTAAAAGGAAAATATAATTAATTCACTCACTCACTGTCTATAGCGCTTATCCTGTTTAAGCTCGAGAGAGGCCTGGAGCGTCTCCCAGGTTATACAGAAGTACCTAGTAGAAACCCAACGAGAACATACAAACTCCATGCAGGTGGGAATCAAACCCCCAACCCTGGAGGTGTGAGGACATAGTGCTAACTACTATGGCACTATGCCTGTAGCTGATATTTTTAAATGTATAATAATGTACACTTTATTGATGATTTTTAAAGTAAGAAAATCATTAAAGACGAAAGATTTTTAAGTTGCTTGTTTCAAGTTTAATTATTCAATCAAATGACCTCAGATTTTAAATTTAAGATTTTATAATACATTTTGAGGGTTCTATCTTTTAATGGAATTTTAAGAAATGCAGCAAAAAAAGAAAATAAATAAAATATTGTAAATAATATGACAAGAATAAATGTACAACATATTAAGACATTTTTCCACTTCTAATTTTCCAATACAGAATCAGATTCACGGTCTCCAACACACAGTTACAGTACATCACAGATCAGTGATTATTGAAAAATAAAGTGACATTTTATTCCTCTAGTTTCCTCATAAAAACATCTGAGAAACCACTAAAACAATGTATATAATTTAAAATCTTGCATACACAAAAAAGAGAAATACATTTCTGTATATAAAATAAGTTTCCTTAATTTAAAAATAAAACAGAAATTAAAACCAATCATGATTAAACGAACAGAAAAGAAAATCACTGTGTTTACATTACAAGCGGCAGTTTCAGGTACTTTTTTGCACACATTTCAGATTTAAAACGTTAAAATTTATTAAAATAAAATTATACACTCTAGTGTCATTGTATGCTCACATTCAAAAGATGAGATTTTCAGGTTTTTAATTTAATCTATTAACATGTTTTACCCCCCTGTAAAACTACGAAGAAAGAAAATTAAATAGAAAAAAAAGTTTGCTTCACTTTATTTTGCTCATTTCACATTTTTTTCTATAACATTCTCTTTAACTTAGTATTTAGTTTGTAGATGAGAGATGCACAAGTATATTCTCGTCCCTCAAAAAAATTCCTGATTAAATACTAAATAAATACACTTTTTGTCTTCAGCGACAAAAATTCATTCTAGAATCATATGTCTGGAGTCATTTGCACATTTTTGCATAGCCATAGTCAAATTTTTTGCATGAAATTAAAAATGTTTCACTAAGTTTATGAATATCAATAAATCAATAAAATAGCAAATATTAATTGTTACAATTTATATACAGACTATTGTCATTAAAATCTAAAAAATTACCTAAAAAAGTTTTTTAAAAACTGACTTTATACACGCTTATTAATAATTTACTATAATTAAATTATATAATATAAAGATATAATTTAAAGACTTAAAACATATTTACAGTTTAAACATTAACATAATGTGGAGTTTCTCATGGCTCCTCAGAAGACTTTAAGAGCTCTAGGAAAGCACCGACTGCTCCGAAGTATCCCTAAACACAGACACAGACATTGGCATAATTTACTAATGTATATTAATCTTATCATAATGTCATATTCAGAGCGCTTCATCAAATGTAACCTTAAACTCTGCCTCTTTAACTTTGTTTGTCCAGAACAATAAATAATAATACTCTTTGCGAAGTCTACGTTTTACCTTAGGACATTCTCACTTCATGTGACAGCGCCTCCTAAAGGACATGCTATGTATATATAGAAGTATATTAGCTCTAGCGTGTCTGTTCTGTTACACAATGTGCGGCATAAAACTTCACAAACTAGCGATCCTTCCAAACTTCACCATCTTCTCTTAAATTTTGCTTTATAGTTTTATATAGCTCATAAGACCAGAGACAGATTTGTTTTTACCTCGTGCTCTAGGAAAAGCGCCTTCAGTTGTCCTTTTGACCAAAAGTCCATGGCGTAGGCAAGCAGGTTCATCGATAGCGTGTTGATCCGCAAGAAATTCCCAACAAATACCACCCTGTCGATCTTCTGCTCAAAAAAAAAAAAAAAAAAAACTTAAACTCTGAGATCTTCATCTCTCACATAACATGTTCAATGACTTTCAGAACTTTTGAATATGAACACAGGTAGTACAGTTTACATAAATAAATACACAAATGTACACATCATGTTTATTTGGGAAAATCTCTGCCTTTTATATTTCCCATTGTGTAAACAAGCCAATTAAATTTCCTCCGTAATGTGACCTCATATTGGGGATATAAAAGAAAAATTAGCCACCACCCAGCTTGAAGTGAACTCACCTGAGCATAGTTAGCATTAGTGTATAAATAGACCTTGGTTTGCCTCTGTGGTTGACTCGCATCTGTTCTACTATTGTATTGTTGTTCTCAGTCGGTTAATTCAGTTCAGCTGAGTTTTAGCACTAGCTTATTTCCTTTGTTCTCTGGTTTTTGCTTAATTTCTGTGTTTGCCCTTTGTTTTTTATTATTATTAATTATAGTTAATTTCATAACTTCTGCAAATATGCCTCACCTGCAATCCCTGATCCTTAACACATCCTCTGGGGACGATTTCTGTAAATGTTCTGACAATTATGTCCAAAGTTTTAGATATGTGAGCTAAACATTTCGCATCTGCTTTCTCAACAAGGGAAAGTTTAATGCTGAATTTCAGAAGTGTGGTGTATTCCAAGTGTCTGTGATTCAACAATAGACCCTGAAGCAGTAAGTGCTGCTCACTTAAATGCATTTTACACAAATGTACACGTTTATTACATTTTCTTGTTAAACTTGACCTTAGCAAAAAAAAAAAAAAAAAAAAAAAAAAAAAAAAAAAAAAAAAAAAAAAAAAAAAAAAAAAAAACATAAAAGAAAACAGTAGCTTCTAATCCATGTCGAAGCCGGATAAATCTCAAAGCTAGTTCAGAATGGAGCAGAATGTATACTGATGAACTAGTGTGGAACAAAATAAGGGCTTTCAGTGGAAACATATTGATTGTTGATGTTAGAGCATTAATTCATAATGACTTCCTCAATTTTAAAGTTTTGTAATATAAAAATTAAATTAATCTGACATGAAGCTAAATCCCTGCACTCATCTGTTTATTAAATAACTCAAGGTTAGGTAGTAACTAACCAACCTTCTACAGCTCTCAATCGCATTTTAACTTTTATACCACTGAGCAGATTAGCATTGTGGTCATCGCAAATTAATACTCATATCCATAACACAGCAGAGCTGTTGCTACTGTTTTGTTCATCAGTAACGGCTGAATGTGAATAGTGAAATGCCAGAAAACAAGTGGGAAATGTGGCAACATGAGTGGGTTAAAAAATAAGAGGTACTATGTTTCCCAACCGTGTCCTGATTGGCTAGAATAATGCATTTCCACAATGGGGGTGGTGCAGCAGCTACTTTGCATTTAAAGCTATAGACACTGTATCTCTCCATTCTATACATAGATTCTGATTCCTGAACTTTTTCACTCCTGAAATATAAGGCGTCACCTTTAGTAAATCCATCACACACCCGCACACACCTCATTGACAGCACACATGCGTGCAATGGAGCCGATGTTGTTGGTGATGGTGACCAACGTGGCTCTGGCCAGGTCTTCCTTAGAGATGCTGTCCCTCTTCTCCTTACTCATCATGTGACCAAAACTGAACACACATACACATACATACACACATACATTTTTAAAATAATTTCAGATTGAAAATTGATGTAATAATCACACCTTCACTATAATCATTGTGCCCCAGTCACACGCATGCACGCGCAAACACACACACACACACACACACACACACACACACACACACACCTAGATGCCACGGTAGTCCCCTGGAGGCTGAACCTTTGATAGTCTCCTCCATAAATGTCCTTCACCAGTTTGTCCACATTGTTGCCGTCTCCTTTGCTCGCCATCTCCAGTGCTTCTTCAAACGTCTCGCAGCCCGTCAGCAGACAGCACAGACCCAGGAACGTCCCACCTCCCAGACTGCAACGCCATATCACAGAGAACCGTTACTTGCACCAAATAGCGTGTGGATATTTACTAATGAGAAAATTAATTAAATTAGCAAAAAAAATATCATACACAGTTATATGGAAGTAGTAGTTCAGATAATGATTTACAGTGATTTGAATGAATATGATTCACATGGATTTAAAGAATTGGGATGATTGCTGGATTCATAATTTTGTGTCACTGTGTGTAGGTTTTTAATCCTAACAATCTAATATGATAATAGAATTTTTGTTTGTTTGGATATACCTGGTGCCGGTGATGCGTTTGTATTTTTGCTCGGAGTAAACAGCGAGAACGCTGACCCCTGACCCAATGTTGACCAGCAGCATAGGGAACGGGTTCTCCAGACAACACGACCGCTTCACACAGTACTCCGTATCTGTTGGGTTCTCCAAATAATAACACTCTGGTTTTCCATTAAATCCCACAGAGTCCAAATAGAGCAGTCCTTGGATCAAACAGTTCAACTCGTCCAGCTTTGCTAACTCCACCCCTGCCATCTACAGAGAGAGAGAGAGAGAGAGAGAGAGAATGACTAAAGATGCTAAAACACCAGACACACATAAATACAGTATGTATCACTTGATAATAATTGTATCTCACCATCATGAAGTCCTTTTCAAACTTGTATGCCCCGCCCCCGGTGGCGCAGATCGTCCCATGAAGTTTGCCAATCGTTTTGTCTTGCATCGCGGCAAGAAAAGGAACAACGTCAGCTGTTTGGAAGTGGAGGAAGTGCAGAGTTCCGACTCGTCCGCACACACACAGGTCACGTAGCTCCAGCTGAACGTCATGCACGGTGCTCTTTCTGTACAGTGTATTGGATCTGAGGTTTGAGCAGATCATCCGTAAGCTCCCCAGCTCCCCTTCCTCCTCCTCTGTCATGATGTTCGGCTCAAAGTACACCAGTTTCACCAGAGAGCCGCCGATATCCAGACCAAACCAGGGGAATGCTGGAGGAACTGGGACAGGGAAAGAGAATTTAGATATAAGCAGGGGTAGCACAAGTTGTTAGACTGTACAGGTTATTCGCTTTTCGGTTCCTTAAAGATCCACTGGACAGTTCAGGGTTCTTATCTTATGGTTAAGGAATGTTTAATGGCTCTTAAACATCTGTTAGGCTGTCTAATGCAAAAGAATGAGAAGATGAGAATACACCCATTAGGGCACGTCATAATGTTTCCTCACATAAAAGGGAATCTTAGATGGCATTAATCACATTTTCTCCACTCTAAATGCACTTAAAGGCATGTTTAATGTACCATCCTAGATTGCACGGGGCAACCAAAAGTTGACTAGGTGGCAACCATGGTGACAATGTCTGGCCCAGGAGCTTATCATGCCACCACCATGCCTGCTTAACCAAACCACTACAGAAATCACAAGACATCAGTCTAACTACTTTTAGGTCACTCCTATATCCACGATAAGAAGGAGTAGCAATTTGAGGAGCATTTAATAAAACTACACCGAAATACATGGAAAAGTTGACTCTATACGCAACAATCCAACTCAAACATCTAATGCTACAGTACATATGAAACGTGCTAGGGTATTTTTGGCTCAGTGGTAGGTTTCTCACCCATTATGCGGCAGGCCCGGTGTCGATTCCCAGCTAATGCCAGTGGGACATAGGGCAAAAATAAATTCATGCCTCAACCTCATCAGGGTCCTTAAGTGCTGCTGTGACCCAGGACACCGAGCCTTCTACACTGCTTATGAAAAATCATTAAGTACATAAAATCATTTCCAGGAATGGATTTGAACCCAGAACCTCAATCACTGAGCCACTACTGGAGCCATTCATCTGTTAAACCTCACTGCTATTCTTATTCATTTTATTGAAATTTTTTCTAGTCAGGAGGTGGAGTCTTGCTTCTGCAACACCAGATTCACCTCAACGTTGGATTTCTCCAATATTTGCGATTTGTCTAATTTGGATTTACTGGTTTACCACCTGACTCAAATACATATACCATATGGGATGTACTGTAGGTAGAAAATTTATAAGAAGAAAAAAAGTTGAAAGTAGTAGTTGAAAGTTCACTTCTGGCCTTTAGGAGTGTCTCAGTCCGTTTAAAACATGAAATATCTAAAACAAAGGTCATGTTATTGTGTAAGAAGCATTACATAACTATGTTACACCTCAGATGTATTCAGGCTCGGGTGATGAGAACCAAAGTTCAGACTAAGACCAGATGACCTGAAATAACCTCTGTTATTCAGCTGTGATTTCATCAATGTGAAATATTTGATTTTTGCAAGCACATTCTTCAGCACAAGTCCAGTAAAGAAGGCTAGTGATGTGTTATGATACTTTCTCCTGACATTGGGCAGCAGCAGTGAGCCACAGCTCCACCTCAGGAACAAGGTCACAATGGTTAACCACTGATACTCAACAGCATACAGTGTTGCTACACAGGGCACAGGGCCGCTGCTGGCCAAATTGGTGCCCTAAGCAGAAATTTACTTTTGTGCCCCCTCCCTCTCTTGGGTGCGCGCG
>JAQMYG010000005.1:8627883-8637996 GCA_030014215.1 Clariallabes teugelsi
CAGGAGCAGCATGTGTAGCTCCAACCATCATGAAGCTGAATCCAGCTGGAGCTGGTCCTTCTCTGGATGCCTCAGGATCCTCGCAGATCCTACCACCAACATTTAAGTTCCAGATTTTCAAGGTCATGTTATCAAGCTTCTTTAATTATTATTCTTTGTTGTAAAAGCTGTATATGTTATTGCGTTTGCTGCAGCATCATTGTATAACATAGACGCAATAGAGTTGTTCCCTGACCAGCCGTTCTTTTTTCTCTTTGTTTGTAATGAGTCTCTGAATTATTTGTTAAATGTTGATGCAGTGTATTTTTGTACGTGTCCGTATGGGATGTATTACTGTCCGATGGACTGCATTATTGTCAGATTTGCTGTTATAGGGAATTAATTAACACGTTCAGAGTGTGTGCATGAAGTTTGCCTGTTCTCTCAGTACAGCACTCCACAGGATTATAATATTAAGCTGTTGACATGTAAGCATAAAAAACATGCCATACACACCCCAGAGAAACAGACACTTGCTGTATATTCACAAGCTTTTATTGATTTACATCACATCAAATCAACAGGAGTCCATCCAGGCCAAAATAAGCCAGACACTTTTACAACAAATACATATAGCAGCAATAAATTCCCAACATGAACCCATGGACTGTACAAAACAACACTCAAAGCTACAGAGTGGAATCATTATGAAATTTGATATAAATATTTGTCTCTAACCCTTCAATATGAAGGAGAATCTCAGGAAAGGCTCTTCCTCCATTTTGTGCAGACGTGATTTTCAGTTATTTTGTTGATTTTTATGAGTCCATTACAGCTGCATGAAAATATTTAAAGTCATATAGATGGTTTAAAAATCAGTATGACAGTATAACATGATACAATTTTTACAAATCTTTCTGTATACATGATGAAATCCCAAACATGAACAAAAGTAGAACAACAGTTCTGTTCTGATGAATGACAGAAGAAGGTTTTCTTTTCTTGTAGCTTATATTTTGGCAACATAAAACCTTATGAACGTTGCATATCTGTGTCACCAATGGGGGCCGCGAATCCCGATCATCAGGCTGTTCCAATCAGCAGTAAATCTGTTGCACTGTTGCTGGTTTCTAAATTGATCAAGTAAATTAGTCTCCTTGGTTTTATCCTTCTTCTCTTCATGTGTCGTTACAAGTGCATAATTCTTTCCGTTGTTGTTGTCCCAGTGCGTCTTCCCGCCACAGGTGTAGCTAACACAAAACTCCACGCTATCCTGAGGCTGCACACATGCTGGAATTTCAATGATGAATGAAAACGTATCTGTGTCTCGGCAACCACAGACATCGTTCAAAAAAGTGCACTCGATGTCTCTGTGGTTTTCCCATGAATCGAAGGTGATCCTAACTTGGACGGATTTCTCGAATGACACATTTCGCACTTTGATTGTCCCTGTTAGAGTACGTCCCTGCAACGTGCAGCTCTCCAGACACACTGAATTCTTCATCAGGCGCTTCCGGAATTCCACGTATTCTGTTGCAGGTTGCCGAAACTCTAGGATTCTGCTTTGGACAGGATTGAGAGTCACCTCTAGCTTAGGGAGCTGGAACTGCACCTGCGAGTCAGATTTTTTATTTTCACATGGAGAGAAGACCCGGACTGCGGTCAGAGACATGCCTTTAGAGTCGGCGAACACCACTTTCTTCTTAGCTTTGGGTTCAGGGGCTTTCCAGACACGGCATGGCGGATTCAGACTGGTGTTGTGGGTGTTTTTGGTGTTGATGCACGGACGCAGAGGTTTGCAGTTGACATTGATGAGATTTCTCACCCTGTAGTCCTTGTATGAGCTGAGGAATCTATGATGGAGAGGTGGAGAGGATGTAATGTAGAGCTGCATGGCCATGTCCACTGGCATGATCAGACAGATTTATTGGCTTGAGGTTGTGAAGGACACTAAACACACACACACACACACACACACACACACACATACACAAATTAGAATCATAACAGAAACTAGAGGTGGCTGATACAACAATAAATGATCAATTACAGCAGATTTTTAAAAACTATATATCATGATCCATATCGTGCATTATAGAAATGCTTTTAAGAATCGCGATATAATATTTTTGTCAAATTGTTAAGTCCTAGTGGAAATGTTTGAATATGCACCAATCACAGAACTATGCTTACTGTCTATATCCTTTTATTTTTATTGTTACATACTTATAATGAGCATTCACTAATTAATATATGCATGCTTTTATTATATGAATGATCATCATCATCATCATCAACTTCTTCTTCTCTAATATCTACGACTTTCAAAACTGAGCAAAAGAGTTATTAAGCAGTTCACTTTAGATGAATTTACCTGCAATAAAAATGAATTGAAACTTCCTGGACATTTTCTTACCTGCTATTAGATATCTTCAGAGCTCGGGGGGAAATAGTATAACACAATTTAAAGACTCCTGTATGTGTGTAAAGTGAACTCCACTGTATGCACGTTGCACACACACCCCTGCGCGCGCGGACTCCTTTTATACCACCGCTGCTGTTGCTTCATTTACATATTCCACCGAGCCAACCAATAGAAGCGGCGGCACGTGCGGCTCTGGCCAATCAGCTCACAGCTGTTCAGCTTTCCCCTCCCTCAGCGCGGCCGGTTTTATTTGCATATTTATTGCATGTTGCGCAAATGAGATAAATATAAACGATTTTGTACTAATACTGTTAAGCTTAAAGTTATGAAACTGCTGAATTGATTAATGCTAAGACTATATTGTTAGCATATAAAACAGACAAGCAAGCAAACAATGTTTACTGGTCATTTTAAAAAGACTTAAAATATGTAATTATACTTTAATAGCATTTTATCCTGAAATAAAAAGGTTTTTAACTGAAGTATTATGGCTGTCTCTTAAACTTTTTTATATAAAATATTTTTATATAAAATGCAAAAATGTATTTGATATTTATTAATATATTATATTTTGTAAATATTTTAGGATAATTTGATAATTTATTTATTTATATAATTATTTTAATTTTTATTGTTGTTGTTATATAACATTTATTATTATTATTATTATTATTATTATTATTATTATAAAATAATATTTCATCTTCTTCTTCTTCTTCTTCTTCTTATTCCATCCAACTAGGAGACCAGTGGTGACCAGTGTATTTATTCCTATTTCACAACTATAGTAAGACCTTCAGTCAACATTTATACGTGCATTCCCACACTATGGGCAAATTAACCTAATCTGTGTGTCTTTGGGCTGTAGGAGGAAACCGGAGTACCCGAATAAAATAAATATAAAACTGTCTCCCTAAACGTAACCTCACCAATTCAAAAATATTATCAGTTACATCGTTGGAAGATTGAGTACAGATCAATTTGTCCTGCACTGTCGCCAAGGGTCATATCAGACACACACACACAAACTGGCCCAGTGTTTTTATTCTGTGGTCATGCCTTTAGTCTGTGATCAGTTTCATGTGACTCTGCACATCAGTACTTTGACCAGCTTTGACCGAGGTTGACTTTCAAATGTGGGTCCAACAGTCAACAGTGTCAGGAGAGAATGAGAGAGAGATAGAACACACAGACTACTGGCATGAAAAGTTTAATTCAGACTCCTGAGGATAATAATTAACCACTGGCCTAAATACACATAGCATGAAGAATAAAGATCAAGTGAACAAAAAATGTGGCTGAGAAATGTGGCTGATTAAAAACATTAGAATGAAATAAAACACATATTTCAAATGATTATGTGTGTATACTATATGTTTGTATAGTACACGTGTATGCAGTAGTAGATTAGAGTTCGTGAGTGTATTATCATTTTGAGTTGATTAGATTTGAGTTGATTGGATTTTCCATTTCAGATTGATGTGCATGCTGTATGCATGCATATTTTGTGATTTTTGACATTTTGTATTTTTGAGTTGAGTCTTATTAGCATTCCAAGTCCATTTTAAACTATTTACAATTTTAAACCTTTTTTTTTTATTATTGTAAATAATTTTGAGTTGTGTCTTTTGTACTATTTACATTAGAAATCTTAAATACGCTTATCCATTTAGTCAAATATAGAATATATTATACACAATATTACGTAGGGGACATTAACTAACATCATAAGAACAGTAACAGATACAGCATGAATTTGATCTGAGAATAGAAACTATAATTAAACCACAATTTTATAACTTTGCTAAGCTTTTACTGTATACCAGATTGCAACTGTATCTCTTTCTCTCTCGCTTAGTTTTTTTTTTTTTGTGATTAATCTCATCAGAAGGTTTGATTAGCTTCCTGTGCCCAAAAGCACTCATAAAGCTCTCTAACACCACAAAGCATGAGTTGAACGTAACACCTGGCTGATTAACAGGACCCTGATGATGGATCGCCCATCATCGTCTCTTCTGAAGAATTCATCCAAGTTTTTCCTAATCTATTTCTTAATATAAAAAAAAAAAATAGGTCAGGATTTTGCTTCCTTACATCACCTGCTTGTTCTGTGAAATGACAGAGAGGAATAAAGAACATCATTTCATCAAACACTGTACAAACCACAATGCTTAACTGGACTTCTCATTATAACAACAATTACTACAGTAGGGTGCCAAAAATTGTGACACAAATCATTTTAGAATAAATATACCTATATAAATAATGAATAGTCTTTTCATTTGAACATTTGATTTTTTCTGAGTGTGTGAGTGTGACGTAGTGTCTTATTCCTCCTATACAACAGCTTACCCATAATTCTAAGTTATTATTTATTTATGTGTAACGTACAAGAAGTGAGCGCATTAATATAAACCTGCACTACTGGCATGTCTGCTCTTATAGAGCATTAATGAAGAATAAGAATAATCCAGAACTCAACAGCACTATTATAAAATAGTAATAACAGTATTGATCATAGACATAACACTTCTATGGCAAAGTATAATAATAGCCTCCGTGTGCGGGGATTAAAGAATCATTTTATAAATGATTTTATTTGAACGGCAGTACCCTGGTGTGACTACAGAGATAAGTTCGATCTGTTACACAATTCTGTCATCAGAAAAGCTTTCTCCAGTTTATAACATGCCAAGTTTGTGTAGATCTTTGGCACAGTGGACGAAACCTGTTAGAGAGAATGCCACGCTCTGATTCGACTTGATTGGCTGATGGCCAAGTCCTCTTATGCAACATGTGGTCATTGGAGTGTGATGAAAGTTAAATGAAATAAAAGCAAAGCGGCAGGAATCCAATAGTTTTATTATCAGTTGTGTTTTAAGATGATAAAGTGGTAGAAGTGATAAAATGAAATATGTTAGGGGCATTATTGAATAAGACAACAGCGCAAATGTTTTCTTCGTTGCACAATGCATTCTAAGTTGAAGATGCAAATTAGTCAATAAATAAAATAATGGTTTCTGCTGCAACTGTTTTCTAATGGCATACATCAACAGAAGAAATATGCATAAAATGCAACCTGTGATGCTTTTAGTTTGTAAGTACCTTCCTATTATCCTTCTTGTTTTATACAATGAGAAACAGAGAAAAGGCACTATAACATTATTTCATTAATACAACCACAAGCAACGATTTTTAATAAATTTTGGCGTGTAAAATTTTTGCCGTGTAAAGCAAAGGCAAGTCTCATTAGAGAGGTTAAAAATCCATTTTCTCTCTCTGCTCAAGGCTCAGCCTGCTCTGTATGTGTGTGCGCGCGCGTCATTGGACACCATGCCATACATACACACACACAGACCCCTCCTACTTTCGCCTTCACAGACACACACACTCTTTCTCTCTGTTCTACACAGAAACACTGCTCTGTCGCGATTCTTTTCAAAGGTAAAGTGCAGGTTAACTTGTTTTATTTTTTCTTTACAGCAGTGATTCCATTAGTGTTTCGCTCAATCAAGTGTCATTAGAGAGATTTCTTGTTTATTTTTCCGATAAAACAGTGTTCCGTTGTGTTTTTGAAAAGAGTGGAGGAAGGGTAACTGTAAGATGAGAAGGGGGAGAGGAGAGCTTATTTTAGATTCACACACATACACACACACAGCGCCTGCGCACACAAACGGAAACACTTATCTGTCGGGATTTATTTTTACTTTTTTTTTTAGGTAAAGTGTATAACGATGTGGCTTGTGCGAGGGGCAGAGTCGCGCATGAACTGTTCAGAACGGGCAGATCCGCAGGCTGCTACCATGTGGAGTTCTGACGCTGCAACGCTGCAGTCAGGCAATCAGCCTGAACGAGTCGCACCTGGCAGCGTGTCTATATAAGAGTCCTGATACCTCTGCACTTCGTGCGAATATTAGGTAGCACCGATAAAGGTATCAGGGCCAAGACAAAGACAAAGTCAAGTCAAGAAAAGACAAGACAAGTGCGAGAGAAAGAAAAATAAAGAGACAGAGGAAAAGCCCCAGCCTCTGCCTGCCTAGACGCCGGCGAGAGATTGAGAGAGAGAGAGAGAGCGTCACGCAGCCATGTAGCGTGCGCTCTCAGGTGAAGTAAAGAGTTTACATAAAAACACAACCCCTCTTTCTCCCATAAATCCTCGGTAAGGGCAAATGCCCCGAGAAGATATTAGTTTTTTTGTTTCAGTTTCCAGAGCCCCGTCCGTTCTTGCGTAGACGGCGGAGCTCTGTAACATCTAACATCTCGTGGTGCGGCTCTCCATACCGCATCACGTAACAAAGTGCAGATTAATTTTTTTATTTTTACTTAATATTTTGTGTTAATTATTTTTATGTATTTATTTTTTTGGGCTGTGGAACGAATAATTTGAATTTCCATTATTTCTTATGTGAAAATTCGATTTGGTTTACGAATGGTTTGGAATACCGCTTCCAGAACGAATTATGCTTGTAATCCAAGGTTTCACTGTATACATATTTTATTAAATGATACAACTCTAGCATTAAAAATTTCACCGTGAGATAAATCCAATTACACTCCAATAAAAGAGCAACAAGAAAAGATTGAAGTGTTCACATCTTTTACATGGGAAGATGCTCATGGATGAATAAAACTTTAGTCCTAGATCTCACAGGTTCTAGTGGTTATGGACATGGGGCTAAAACCAAAGCCATGCCTTTGATTTTCCACATGAGCAATGCAATCTAAATGCTCATGGTAGTGAGTGATGTCGTTCCACAAAACAAAAGAGAGATAAGAAATAGATTTAAAAAAAAAAAAAAAAAAAGAATTGAATATCATCATTGTTCCTTCTATAGCACCTGAACGCTTAAGATTGCTCCGAGTCTAGCGTGAGGATGAATCAGTTTCGCTACACTATATACAGTATGTACACTGATCTCCAATTAAGGTTGAACAACATCTTAGACAGATAAAGACAATGTGGTACACTGACCAGGGGATGTGTGCTGTTCATTTACCACAGACTAAGTTTAAAGATTATTAGGAAGGTAATGCAGTAGCAGAGGACAATCGGTTCTTGGATCTCTTCTTTTACGATGAGGGACATCAGCCAAGGGACACACGATCTGATCCAGAGTACAGCTTGAGTTCATCTCAGTATACAGGAATCCTGGTCTTCCAGGGACAGCCATAAAGAGAGGGTAGTGCCTGAATTCCAATATTGTTTAAAGGTCACATGCAGTATACACTTTAGTATAAGTGCTTGACGTCTCTTGTTAAAGTTGCATCTGAAAGATCATGCTGGAAGATCATGCATTCTGACCTTACTGTTTCAGCATCTATAGAGTCTTAGAGCTTGTATAAGCTCAGAGTTGCCTCTCCCATTGTAATCTCTCCCTCTCTTGTGCACGCTCTTTCTCTGCTTTAAAATGTTTAATTTGCTGTTTTCATCACCGCCTGTAACATCCTCCGGTTCTGATTTCAATCTCCTGTTGCCTAAAGAAAGGCTAGTCAGCAGGAGGCATTCCCGATTCATGTACTACACACCACTGTGGTTAAGCCATGCTGCGCAGAAATTTAGTTAAGTAAAAGTACACTTATTTGTACACTGTACTTTTTAGCAGAGTAAAAGTCAAAAGTATCCTCTACTAAAACTATACCAGTAAAGTACAGATACTTTTATTAGAGGATAATAAATGCCTTCAATGAATTAGAAGATTAAAGTTATGAGAATGCTTGCGGTTCTCCGAAAATTCAGAAAATAATGAAGTATATGTTAGTTCCACCTCATGCCTGTTCGTTGAAGTGTATTTTTTAAGCCAATTATAATACAGTGAATTGGAATTCTTTAAAAATGAGGTTGAAGGGAAAACTCTTTAATATGATTTATGTTGATGCATGCACACAAACACACACTAGAAACCCATGTGCATGTCCAAAAAAAGATCCAAAAGTGAATTATGGGTAAAACGTGCCCTTTAAAGTGTGTCTCTATGAGTGCCAATGATATAAGGATAGGAAGGAGTTTCAAAATGAAGAATCTCACAAATGACTGTAATACTCATATGAGCTCATTAGGCTGGAAAGCTGCTGATATTGGCAGAATCAGGTTTCCTCAGTGGTAAACATTCTACTAAATGCAAGCAGTTCTGTACTAACATGAACCTTAAAACAATAACCCGAAACACATACTGTACACAACACTCCAGAAGAATTACGAGCTCTAACTTGTGGAAAACATGGGGACAGAAAACAGAATCCAGTGTTCAAACACAAATCATGTCAAACAGAAGTTCCGTGGTGCTGGTCGGGTCACTCGGACTAATGTTGCACTTAGATACACTATAATAGAAGTTCAGAGCCAAAAGGTTGTGCCCTTCAAAATTATAAGCTGTAATCAATTTTCAAACTTGAATATGACAGAGATTCAGGGTTTTAAGGAAAGTCTTTAATTCCATGGAGGAAAATGGTAGTGAAGGTCTGGCGAAGGGAGAAGCACTACCTCAGATGTGCTTATGAGCCCCTTTATGACATCAGCTAGAGATGGAAGCTGTGGTTAGACCAGGAACTGATGCTTACGTATCCGTTTATTTATTTACTGGATTCAGGTGTGCTTTGATTTCATTTGAAGTTCTCACTTCTGCTGTACTGACTATACTGACTAAGCTAATACTGTGCTAATTGCTACTTCCAATTCATAGCCAATGATTAGTGTGTTCTGTTTATTCTGTTATGTAATCTGCACTTCAATAAATATTTGTCTTAGACTTCCTGCTCCTTGCCAACACACTTCTCCCCTAACCTTTTCATTACGACATATGTTTGTTCTATTTTAAACAGGCTGTTTATTATAAAAGAGGGAGATAGTTGATGAACGCAAACTCTAAATCTCATGGAGCAAAGTTCACAAGATGTTCATAGCAAGACACAGGACAAAATACATGTACTCTGTCCAAATTCAATTACAGTACATCTGTTTGCTGTCATTACTGAGACTGCACTGCGTGTCAACAACAATGGTGGGACACTAACACAAGGATTTTTGAACAAATTTTTTTAATAACCAAAATATATTTAGGGTACATTATATGACATTTATAAACCTTCCTATTCTAAGAGACGTAGGGCACGAGGCCGGAAAATGCAATCCAATTGTAGATCACACACAAACACACACATACTCATATTCTCATTCACACTCTATACAATTTAGAAACACCAGACATGCCCAATTTGGATGTCTTTAGACTGTGGGAGGAAACCGGGGTACCCAGAGGAAAAATTATACAGTATGTCATATAATGTAAATCTGGGAACCACAGGATCCTGAGAGAATAGAACCCTGAGAACATATTGATAGCATGTACAGTAGCTGCAATTCAAACAAAGTTTAAAAGTGGAGTGACTGAAAATGAGACAAAATCATCAGGGATATTAAGATTTACCTCAGGTGTTTTGGTAATTTACCAAAAAAAAAAAAATACACGATTATAAATATCACAGTAAGTGTACTTAGCATTACCTGCTAACCAAACTTACAAAATATGACAATGCTGAACTCTTGTCTGGTGAAAATCACAATACTGAGCATTTAGTAAATTCCTTTAAATTATTTACAGTTATGTCTTTATTACTTTTCGTCATGAATACAGACAGTCTTCTTCTTTGTCTTTCGGCTGTTCCCTTTCAGGGGTCGCCACAGCGAATCATCTGCCTCCATCTAACCCTAT
>JAQMYG010000005.1:8660917-8678797 GCA_030014215.1 Clariallabes teugelsi
CGTATCGCAATCGCAAATCGCAATTTTGACCTTAATAATCGCAATGTGACATTTTTCCCAAATCGTGCAGCCCTAGTATGTACAGTATTTATCAGTCAATATTTTGTGAATCAAATTATTAAATGTCTCACTGCAATAAGGTGTCATTTCCGTTTTGCATAGAAACCAACGTCTCAACCTTTACCAGACACTTACACTTTACCTTACACTCAGAGCTCAAACAACATACAAATCTAAAGTGGTTATTTCAGTCACTTAATCCATGACAGCATTATACACTAGTCTCATTATTTTATCTTTAGATAATATCATTTAATACTGTTAAATTATTTACACTGATTTCTTTTCATTAAAATAACTTTTAGATTTAACTAGCTAACATCCTTCTTCAACTAGCAGCTCTGTTTTTTGGGACAAAAAGGCCGATGGTGTTAATGTTGACCTGTTTTGAAAAAAAGACTTTCAATGCTCGTAATTGAGAAACTGAAAAAATTATCAATTTAGACAAGAGCAAGCTTTTATTTCAAAATGTCCTGTTTTAGTTTTCTTGGTATACCTATATAATATATCAGCATTGTATGTAATCTCCAGATGTGTGTTAGTTGGTTATTTCTGAAAAGCCCATCAGGAGCTCCACAGTTTCTCAAACCAGCTAATCTTGCACCAAAAAACATGCCACGGTCAAAGAAAGAAATCATCCTTTTTTTCTTCATTCTGAAATGTTTCTTCAATAAACATTTCCTGGAGCTCTTGAACTGTACTGCATTGTGCTGCTGCTAATTGGCTGATTACTGATTGCATGAATGAGCAGGTATTCCTATAAAAGTGAAAGTAAGTGGATAACACACAGCTCTTTATGTCATAACAAACAACCTCCTCGTCACCAGAATTACACTGATCTTTATGCTGAGAATAACAAACTAACCTGGAGAGCAAGAAGCTAGGCTAGGTAGTGAGACTAGTTAAGTGTTGTCATGATTACAGTATGAGCGCATGATGAATATGTCATTTAATAATCCCTTGGTGCGACTATGATGGTTTTTGAAGGCAGATCATTGCTACTGATATCCAGATAGAGGGGTGCCAAAACTTTGTGTTGTGGAACAGATGGATAGTTTCCAAATGTGAAGAAATCTTAAGTGAGTGCAGTTTGTTGTTTATTACATTTTAAAAACGTTACTTAAACAGTGATGTAACACAAATTAAAGAAATGTCTACACTGATAAATAATATTACAGCACAGAAAAAAACTAAACACAAAAAGTGTAGATCAAAAATATAAAATAAAACCAACAAAATTACTGACAATGGTCATTCAATAGTTTGTTGCAGTTTGACTTTGATCCTTGATTTTTGATCTTTCAGCATTATAAACACTGTATGAATATGCTATGTACTCTCTTAGACCTTGTTAAGACTGCAGGCAAAATAGATTTCTTTCTAAAATCTGATCACTAGTACTGACTGTCCACACGGCTATGTGAAAGTGGTTAAATAGAATTTGGCTCTGTTCAGACTCTAGTCTGACACATTGTCGATGCACTGGCACTGGTCACATAATTATTGGTAATATTGGTAATTTGAGCAGGTAGAGCGTCCAGACTGAAACATTTCTTTGGGAATCTGATTTTAAAAAACTTCTGGACACAGTTAGGGTCAAATTTGCAAAATTCAGACTATATATTTTTACTGTTCAGACTATTCAAAAGCAAACTGATTCCAACCTGATTTCTATCTGGATATGTCAAAAATCAGATTTGGGCAGGCAGTCTGAACATGGCCTCAGACAAAAAGATCTTCTCATGTAGGAGCTCTACATGGAACCCCTCGCTGACCGTGTGTAATTTGTTGTAGAATCCCGGGTGTTGGTGGGAAGGTAGTTTTTTCTAAAAGAACAGAGGTTGAAGGAACCACAGTAAACACACTCAAGAAAATCCAAGAACCAGGAGGAAACCAGGAGGAGACACAAGGAAAACCCAAAATCACATTATTATTATTATTATTATTATTATTACTAAGGTTTGATGCCGAACCTTACAATAATGGCTTTTTTCTTATTAGAAGGTGTTCTCAGGTTCTAAGAAAGTTTCCATCTGTTACAACTTTTAAATGGAACAATGCTAATGCAAAAACTCAAGACCTAAATTAATATTTTTTTTCTTTATCTTTCCTCTCTATCGTGACTGATTATGGATCGCCGTCACTCGTTGATGATCTGTCCCGGGATCCCGCCGCACTCCATCATGGCGGTAGAGGTGAATGGCGTGATGGTGTCCAGTGAGATCTCTGCGTCACACTCGCACCGGCCCACGCTAGGTAGCAGCACATGCGTGTGATCACGAAATACTCTGCCCACTCCGACACAGGAAGAGGAGGAGCTCAGAGAGGAAGTCTTACGAGCTCGCAGAGCACGCTCTTCCTCTTTGGGAGGAATTGGAGGCGGAGCTTCTTTCTGCAGCGTCGTGTCATGATGATAAGACACAAGCTCGTTGCTGAAGTTCACGGCCTCGACAGTTGTGCTGGGGAACAGTTTGTGGCAGCCCAGGATGGAGGAGAAAGCTTTGCGGAAGTCAGCATTGAAGGCGTAGATTACAGGGTTGAGTGAGGAGTTGGCCCAGCCGAACCAGACGAAGACCGCAAAGGTGGTGTCACTGACACATTGGCAGAATGGCACCACGCAGTTTAGCACAAAGAACGGCAGCCAGCAGCACACAAATACGCCCATAATGACAGACAACGTCTTCAGGACCTTTGTTTCTTTTTTGAAAGCCGTTTTCAGCGGGTTTGAATTTTCTCCGCTCCCTTCGTGTCCTGCTGCTCTTTCCAACGAGGAAATCCGTCTAATCTGCATCTGTGCAATTCGGAAAATCCGTGTGTACGTAGCAATCATAATCACCACTGGGATGTAAAAGCTAATTAGTGAGGATGAGATAGCATACGTACGGTTCAGGTTAGCTTTACAGTTATCATTGCTAACATTTGCACTTATGTTCGTTTTTCCAAGGATGTTAGTGTCTTCATCCTCGTCTGCCTCGTGCCAGTTGAGCTGCACAGGGATGAAGGAAATGAGTACGGACAGCGTCCAGGCCACACCAATCATCACAAAGGCTACACGCTGCGTCATTTTGCGTTCATAGCGGAACGGGCTCGCGATGGCCCAGTATCGATCTACACTAATGATGCACAAATTCAGGATTGATGCTGTCGAGCACATGATGTCAAATGCCACCCAAATAGCACAGAACACACGCCCAAATAGCCACGCCCCTGCCACAGCTGACATCGCCTCCCATGGCATCACTAGCACAGCCACAAACAGGTCTGACACGGCCAGCGAGATCACAAAGAAGTTGGTGACTTTGGAACGTAGGTGCCGGAACTTTACCACAGCAGCACACACCAGCGTGTTCCCCAGCAGCGTCCACACGATCAGCACAAACAGAACGAATCCAAGCAGGACCCTTGCGCTCTGCCCACTCTCCACTTCATCGTCATCGTCGTCCTCATCCGCCCGCACCACTGCCGTGTCGTTTGTAAAGTTTGTCATTTTGCAGATGAAACCACACGTCTCTGTTCCTCTCTTTCAGGTTCGGTAATTTACACACTCGTGTCCATATTTTAATCAGTGCAAATTGACACTTAGCTCTGAATTTTAATTTTTTAGAGGACACAATCCAAATCAATTTAAGGTTAAGAGTCAGGACCAAGGAGTCATGCGGGGTCCTTGGTTTGAACTCACGATACACAAAAAGGCTTCTCCATTTGTAGTTAAAAAAAGGATGATTTAAAAAGATAGTCAGCAAAAAAGTCCATTCTAATTTCTTTAAGCCAAAATAGTGTAGATTTAAAATTTCTTAGTAAAGTTTCCCCAACAAGTTTTCCTGTTTTTTTTGTAATTTGTGAAATGTTTCATGTCTTAAACTTCGCTTCTTCATTCTGGACTTTTGGAGGGAAAAAAAGAACAAAATCAGCACCGCGTTCTTCCCTGTCTTTCTCGTCCTTTAGGAAACTCGTGTCTCATGCATTGTGTTTTTAAATCTCCAAATCCACACTTAGCTCTGAATTTACATTTTTTTTAAAGGACACAATGCTAATTATTTTATGGTTAAGAGTCAGGCCTAAGGGGTCACCATGCTTGGTCCTGGTTTCGAACTCAGGATACACAAGAAAGCTTCTGTTTAGGAGTTAAAAAACAAACCATCTATGATTTAAAGAGATGATCTGCAAAAACAGTCCATGCAAATTTATTTCAGCCAAAAATAAGGTCGATTTCAAATTCCTTAGTAACGTTTCCCCAACAAGTTCTCCAGTTTTTCTGTAATTTGTGAAACATTTCATGTCTTAAACACTTCCCTTATTTACTCTGGATGCGTTTATTCTTTAGAGAGAGAGAAACAAGAAGAACAAACTCAGCAGCACGGTCTTCCATGTCTTTCTCGTCCTCTAGGAAACTCGTGCCTCGCGCTTTGCTTTTTCTCAGTCTTATTTATCTCGTTTCTCTTGAACTCCTGTCTCCGCTCGCGGTTCTTTACCGACTCCTCATTTCTCACTCCTTTCACAAGATTTCCGAGTCCATGGCTTACAAAAAGTCCATCGTTTGTAGCAAAGAAACCCCAGAAAATGTGTATAAACCTCCACGTCTTCCCCAGGTGTGTAACGTGTAGTGTCGGTTCACGCGCACTCCCCCTGCTGCGCCCGCGCCTCCCGCGGCGCGCGCGCTCTTGTCTATTTTATTTATTTCCCTTTTAACATAAACCGCGTATGTTTCAGATTCTGACGGTTAACGCAGATTGTTCGTCGTGTTAACGCCGTTCTCTCCATCCTTCGAGCTGTTCCAACTTTTTAAAACCGTCTTTATCTATCCTTTCTTGTCCGCACGCGCGCTCCGGTTGCTGTGTCTTTCTGGCACTCCTGCCTTCTGTCCATCGTCCCCCCTCCTGCCTAGATGTCTCATTCTGTCTGAAGAAATGAGCTAAAGTCATCATCAGGCTCTGATTGGACTCTTCTCGAAACGCACACACACGCGCGCGCGCGCGCACACACACACACACACACCTGGCGAATGAAATCAAACCTAATAAACTGTTCAGTATTTGTCCTAACAGTATGTGGGTCATTCTACAAAAATGGTGGAAAGTGCTGTCACTTAGTTTTCCTGATGCCTAAATCATATGAATTAACATATCTGGCACCTGTTTAATAAATATACTTATATGCATACTTTCAATCATGAAACATTCAAACATTTTCTTACTTTAATGTTCAATATTTAATTGTAGGATTTTTTTTTTCAAGTTCAAGGAAATGTCTTGTCACTTTGATCATACATCAAAGTGGGACCATATACTTTTCATCTAAAGATATTCTTTTTCCATGGAATAAAGCTGATTCACAATAACATTGATATCCTAAAATGTGTCAAACACTGAAATCATGAAATAATAATTGTTTATAATTTTATAAGGTGAAATAAATATCAGTCACCCCAAACGGTCATTTGTGTTACTCTTACACATAAAAAAAATTTTGGGGACATAATTAAAAACCATGAGTCAAGTCAAGTCAAATAGGCTTTTATTGTCATTTCAACCATATACAGTTTAGTACACAATGAAACGAAACAACGTTCCTCCATGACCAAGGTGCTACATGACATAAATTTACAACATAAATTAACAAAAAACTACCTAGCTAACAACTAAGAAATCTAATTAGCTGGCTGGCTGAGACAAACCAGATTAACATTATAAATTAACAGAAACTATCTAATGACTATACAGAAAAAGACAACATAAAGTGCACATGCAAGTGTGCAAACAAGAGTGACAACACAACAACATAATACGTTTTCAACACTCTGTGGTAATAATTTGAGGTAGTGGAATTAGAAAAGGTAAACTTTTACTTGTAGATAGCAGCAGAGACAGAATAGTTTTTTTGTGCAAATAACAAATATTGTGCAAAAGAGCAATTTCAGGTTGGTATGTCCAATTGTTAGATGGTTGTTGGTCAGTGTGTTTGTGCATGTGTGTTTATCAGTTCAGTCCCAATGTTATTAAGGTGAGTGAGCGTGTGTGTGTGTGTATTAGACCAGTCCCTTTGTGTTGAGGAGACGGATGGCTTGTGGAAAGAAGCTTTTACACAGTCTAGATGTGAGTGCTCGAATGCTTCAGTACCTTTTTCCAGATGGCATGAGGGTGAAGAGTGAGTGTGAGGGGTGTGTCTGGTCAGCCACAATGCTGGTGGCTTTGCAGATGCAGCATGTGGTGTAGATGTCTTCGATAGAGGGAAGAGAGACCCCGATGATCTTCTCAGCTGTCCTCACTATCCGCTGTAGGGTCTTGCGGTCTGATATGGCACAATTGCCAAACCAGACAGTGATGCAGCTGCTCAGGATGATCTCAATAGTTCCTCTATAGAAGGTGGTGAGGATTGGTGGTGGAAGCTGGGCCTTCCTCAGCCTTCTCAGGAAGAAAAGACGTTGTTGGGCTTTCTTGTGCAGGGAGCTGGTGTTGAGGGACCAGGTTCTCCTCCAGGTGGACACCCAGGAATTTTGTGCTCTTGACGATCTCCACAGAAGAGCCGTCGATGCTGAGCGGAGAGTGATCGCTCTGTGTCCTCCTGAAGTCATCAACCATCTCTTTTGTCTTATCGACGTTCAGAGACAGGTTGTTGTCTTTGCACCAGTCCTTTAGCCTCTGCACTTCCTCTATGTACGCTGACTCGTCGTTCTTGCTGATGAAAGCCACCACGATCGTGTCATCAGCAAACTTGATGATATGATTGGAGCTGTGTGTCGCTATACAATCATGAGTCAGCAGCGTGAACAGCAGGGGACTGAGCACACAGCCCTGGGGGGCCCCAGTGCTCAGTGTGGTGGTGCTGGAGGTATAGTTCCCGATGCCTGAGGTCTCTCGGTCAGAAATTCCAGGATCCAGTTACAGAGGGAGGTGTTCAGGCCCAATAGGCTCAGCTTCCTGATCAGGTGTTGGGGGATAATTGTATTGAATGCTGAACTGAAATCTGTGTATGAGGTCTTACACAGGAAAGCCATTCTGTAAATAGTTTAGATTTTTCTCTAAATTGTCATTGGTGTTAGTGTCATTGGTGTTACCATCATTGGTGTAACCAGGAAGAGAATTATATATTAAATGTATATTTAGAATGTATTAAGGTCTATATTTTTTGGATTCACTTCTTGCTATTAAAGAAGTTTTTTATTTTTATTTTTATTTTTAAGATTTTTATGACCCAAATTCCACCTTTTCATTAGAATGATCTGTTACTCACAGCAGAATACCAGGAGGCTTAGGGCACGAGACAAGGTACATCCTGGACAGGGTGCCAATCCATCGCAAGGCACACACACATACACTCACACACTCATTCACAAACTACGGGCAATTTGGGAACGCCAATTAACCTAACCTGCATATCTTTGGACTGTAGGAGGAAACTGGAGTACCCGGAGGAAATCCACCAAGAACAGGCAGAACATGCAAACTCCATGTAAACACAGAGACGGGAATCGAGCCTGGCCGGGAATCGAACCCTGACCCAGTGCTAACCACTACACCACTTTGGTTTTACTATTTAAAATATTTAATGTTCTCTTTCTATTTGTTTTATTTACTGTATGTTGTTTGTAGAGGGCTGATTCAGACCTATATTGTAAAATCACATTTATCACATCTATAATGTAAAAACAGCAAATAAATAACACCCTTAGTGCGAACCTGAGCAGCCATGCTCTAAGTAAAAGTTCATGTGTGTTATAGTTATGACAGCGTACATGTCATAAGCGTGTCTCAGTTAATAATGCTCAATTCTGATGTTGGGCAGATTTTTTGCATGAGTTTGTCTTTTTTGTTAAATAAAGCTGGTGTGATCATTACGTTTATGGAGTGATGCATCAGTTATACCCAAGACCACTGTCAGAGTTGTTTCAAAACTCGTTCAAATCTTCTCACTCTTCATCATCATATCAGTCTTTTTATTGATTTATTTTAAAATTGCTCTTACATTGGCAGCAAATAAAAAATAACCATCATTAGGTGATAAGCTGGTAACATCACAAATGCCATATTTAAATTGAAATATAAATATAACATCTCTAGCGAACTGTTGTTAGCGTTTGTCATGATGTCATATGATCAGGAAACTTAAGCTCCACCCCCAGTGACTGACGGACACGGGTGCTGTTGTTGGAGTGAATTATTTGTCTGTTGAAGTGTTTCTGGATGCAGTTCTCTGCTCCTAAACCAAGGAGAGAAATCTCGCTTAGCTCGGACAGAAAGTCGGATTATTTTTAGCAGGTGCATGAATAATAATGAAAGTCATTTTCACAAATGTCTGTGAGATAATGAATAACACACACTAATAAAGAAGCACACACTCGCCTCTGTCACTGAAGGACAAGAAAAACAGCACTATTTACTCTATTATCATGTATCTTTCCATCTGTTTGTCTGTCTGTCTGTCAGTATTTGTCTGCTTATCTGCCTGTCATTGTACCTGTCTACCTCTTTGTCTACTTAGCCATATACCTTTCTTTCTATCTATCTACCTGTGCATGTTTAATTACAGGGTTTCTCCTCAATGGTGGTCTGAAACTTCTTCACTCCACATAAGACATCAATCTGTGGGGTTTGCATTCAAGGGAGGCAGATGTGGGAAACCAGGTACACACTGGAAATAAGTCAGTTGTACTGCTGAATGGTGCAGTGAGACCAATCCTGCTGATTTTGTAGAAAATGTTTTTAAGTAACGCAGACTTTCAGATTTGCTTCAGTTCAGATTAGACTGTAGGTGATAACTAGACATCATACTTACAGAGACCACCTGTCCTCCATAATGCTTAGACCATCTGGCAGTGTCTTTAGGAAATCTATAGTACTGGAACATGTGTGTGAATATTGACTGCTGTTTTGACCGAGGATGATAAACCTGAGTGTGGAATAAGATGCAGGGACTTTTTAGAATCGATCAACGATGACTGTATTTCATCAAAGTTTCATCATAGTTTCATCATGTATTTCATGAGGTCTAGGCAACCTTGAGTGCCAGTTCATTCCATTTACTTCACACAGGAGGAGTATGGAAGGGGTATGGATTTTTTTTGTTGTGTAGCGCCTATTAAGTTAAATCAAGATGCAGCAATTAAACAGGAAGCTTTTGAGCTTGGGTTTATCGTTGTGCACTTAGGTTTATCTCCCTGAATTAAGGTTTATCTCTCAGTACCCAAGTGTCTCTAATCCTCAATGTTTTGTAATAAATCTGAAGGTCCTGAATATTTCAGCTTTGTGACCAGAGAAAAGTCACACTTGAATGTAATAAAAGAAAATGACCGAGCAGCATGTTTACTCCGTAAGGTCCTCTAAAACAGATAAGACAAATGTGGATGATGTTCATGATGGTGTAGTGCCACTCAGTGGTCATAATGACTAAATCTGCTCTGTTTAGGTGCTCTGCTTATTGATTTCTTATTTAATGATATAATGGAAAAAATTGTTACTAAATAAATTGTTTAAGTATACATATATTTATGCCAAACAGAAACACAGTTTAAGCTGACCTATGTTTTTTATATTTTAATAAACCAAAATAAATTACATTTTCGTTTACATTTCTAATGATAATTTAATTTATTAAATGTATTTAATTAATGTAAACTTTTTTATTAATCTTTCAATTAATTAAGTTTCATTATTTTTACATAACCTTTTAATTTGTTGTTTATATCAAATTGCAAAACCTTATATATTTTTCTAAGTGTGTGAATTATCCATCAATGAAAGATTATTCTAATTAATCTAGAGAAATTTATTTTATTTTTTTTAAAATATCAATTTACTTTTATGGTACAAATGTATAACTTAGTTTGTACTAAATTTGTACAATGCTTTTAACATTTACAACATCATGCATAAATGTTATTTTATTATTTTGTTATAATAAAAACAGGGATCACTTTTAAAATGTTGCTTTATTATTTATTACTCGTGTTTTACTATAGACCATTATAGATTATTGTGTATATATGGATATTACTTAATAATAATACGAAAAAATATTAGGTATTAGAAAAAATATTTATTAATTAGATTACAGTTTAATAAAAAATAAAATTTGAGTTACTATGAAAATATAAGGAAATTAAATTTTGTAAACTTTTACAATCTGATTTATTTTAAATATATAAGCAATTATAGCAAATATAAACTAAATATGTAATTTATTTTGATAATATGAATTGTAGTTACAATGTAGATGTAGTATTAATTAGCATTGTTTTAATTGATTATTAATTACATAGATTGATGTAATTACTCTCTTTTACCAAGAGATGTCGCTTTAATTCTTCCAAGGTCCTCTGTATATATTTTGTAGGGCAGGGGAACGCCACTAGGATTGAATCCCTAATGGAGCGCTATTGGATATGACTCGCACTACGTAGGGCGGAGAGTGGCGTTACTTTGTTCCCTAAATAGGGCACTTGAGTAGGGAGTAAGGATGCGGTTGTAAACTCCAGGCGCCGGCGTTGCTCCATTCAAAATGGCGTTTGTGTTTGCGCGTGCGGTGGACCGAAGCTGAACTCGGCTTCGATGTAGAGCAGGATATTACCCATTATCCGCGATGGCTTCTGCTTACACCGAATATTTGTGTTTTCGCGTTATGAAACAGATAATTTTGAGAAGTTTTCAGTTAAAGATTTCTTCGTGTGCGCGTACATGGGTTTAAAATGATATCCCGGTGTGGAAACAGAGGAATAAGCCGGTATAATCCTCGCAGTCGGATAGAGGCGAAGCTTATGTTTTGGATTTGCACTTCCGGGTTCGGACCGTGATGGAAATGGACCAAGAGGACGGTACCGAGTTCGTCCTGACTTTCGCCGTGGATGTTAATGAAAACCGAACCGAGAGCTGTAAATCACACACTCTCCAACCTCTGGCTCAGACTCAGTGTGTGAACAATGTGTTTAATCCAGGTCCAAAATGTCTGGTTGACTCAAGAGGAACCTGGGTCACTTCTGAAGAACCTCAGATCAATGGTTTTACAGAACCTGATGGTGTGATTGAGCTGAGTCTGGAGCCAAAGGGTGGGGAATGCAAAGCAGACACATCTGGACACATCAGGACACCAGATGGAGAAACAGGATGTTTTGGAGAAATCAGTCCTAACCTAACTCAAAACAGACATTGTGATGGTTCTGATGGTCACCTGACCGTAAATGGGAAAGTTGTGGATCTTTGGGGGTTTCATGGCAGCCCGGTTATGAGTGACGGAATAACAGTTATTGGAGGAACCAATTGCAATCTGATCACATCTAGGGAAACATCAGAAACGGAAAGAGGAACCCACTCCAGATGGCTTACATCTGGTGAAATTTATGAAAATGATGATAATTCTCTGACCCAATCTAGACACACAGTCACATCACATGGAACTCATGCAGATGTTTGGGAATTCCATGCCAGGGCATTTGGCAATCAGACTACATCTGCAGAAACATCAGGTGGTATAGGAACCAACATAAACTGGGCTATAACTGGAGATGCTGCTGGGGTTAGTGAAACCAATGGCAGCCTGAATGAAACTAGACCTGTAAATACATTAGTTGCAGAAGATCCGATTGTGATTGGAGAAACTGTCAGTACTGGAGAATCTAGTGGTTATCAGATAACATCGGGAGAAATAACAGATTGGATCGACGTCAACTCGGTTGCTTTAGTAGAAACAATGGGCGCCAAAGGCTCAAATGCTGTACCAGCTAAGAAAACAGTCAGTACTAGAGGAAGTGATGGTATTCTTACCATCACTTCTAACCAAACCAATGGTGATTTTACTGCAAATGAGGAACCTGATGGTCCTCAATGCGCCAAGATCAGACATGTTACTGCAGATAAAGCCTCACAAACTTATGAAACCAACGCAAGTCCAAGTGTTGCTGATAAAATGGTGGATACTGAAGGAACCAGTGCCAGTTTGGCTACATTTGGAGAAAGTGCAGCCAGCAGGACAACCAATAGCAACAACTCAGTTGATCGAGAAGAAACTGCAGGAGCCTGTTATAACAACACCTGTTTGACTGTAACTGGAGAAACCATGAGTATTGGCGAAAATCATGCTAATCTAACTAGATCTGGAGAAACAGCAGTTACTGATAGAACCAATCCTGGTTCACTTGTAACGGGAATTGGTGTCAGCCTGACCACATGTAGAAATGTAGATCCAGTTGATGTCAAAACAGCTGCTGTTGTAACTGGAGAACCCATGAGCATGAGGGAAACTAGTGTGAGCCAAGTTTTATCCCGGGGTCAGGTTCCTGGGAATCCCAAGCTGGGGAATTATGCAACGAAAGCCAAGTTTGACATTTGGGGAAATCCAGACTGTCAATTCCACCCTCGGGTGTGTGTCGGGAAGCATCCAAGTTCCTGCCGTACAGAATCAGAAATGAAAATACCTAACGGAGACGTGACCTGTCCTGAAATCCAAATGGACAAAAGTCAGCATGAAGGAATGTTTAGAGCCGAAGCTCTAGACAAAGGTGTCAGGGTGGGGAACTGTGGATATTTAGTAATAAACCCAAGAAGCATTTCAGGAACCTCCCCCATCCCTGTGTATTCCATCAGGGAACCTTGGAACTCTGGAGAATGGGGACAAGAAGTGAGAAACTCTTTAGATCATGGGCCAGAAACCATCTCCAACCTCTCAAAGCTTTGTATAGCTAACATTAATGAAGAAGTGAGCAAGGAAGAGATTGAAACACGACCGGAGCATGAAGTAGATGTTAGTGACCGTGTTGGTGTGGCAAGACCACGGACTCTGAGGACTAATCCTGGGCAGGCAGTGTCTCTCAGCTGTGACTCCACCCCCCTGAACGACAGTAACGTTGGCTATTTCGTAGATGATGAAGACATGGATGTTATTATGAACAGTTTGGAGCTTGGCCGTCGACAGAGTGCTCCTGATAAACTTCAGGAGAGCGAATGCGCCGATCCCGAACCATCACCCGAGCAGATGGAGAACAAGAGGCAAGGATTCGCTGACTTCCTAACGAGGTACGAGCGAGAGGTTAAAGATATGGCAAATAACTGTAGTCATGTAGCTTTGTGGAGGAACAACGTGAGATATCGTAAATTAAGGAAGTGGTTTTTCTTTTATTAAAAAAAAGGTGTTACTGCATTTCCTGTTGTTGCGTGCCAGCTTGTAATGTTTATTTTAACGGGAAAATGTTTATAACATTTCATTAAAATCACAATTTTTAAAAAATTTCTAGATTTGTATATCTAACAATATAAATAATCATAATTAAAATAAACTATAAGTTTTATTTATAAATCATTTGTTATATATTGTTATATATAAATCTTTAAAAATATATTTTTTTAAACTGATACAAATGAAAAAAATATATATACCAGCAATAAACACATTTAATAATATAAAATTGTCAGTGATGCTAAGGAAATCAGAATCTAATAATAATAATTATAATAATAATAGTGGAAGTAAATAATGCATAACACCAATATATAAAATAATATGAATATAAAAAAAAGAAAAAAATTTAGAAATAAAGTTGCTAATAATGAGTAGTAATAAAATTAAGACACAATTGAAACAATAATAAACATATTGTATATAGGGCTGTATGATTTGATTTATTTGATTATTTTGACATTTTGATAAAGATTTAACCTGCCATATGTTATTAATAAATGATTTCGAAGTTTCAAATAGACAAACATATTTTATTTTTACATGTGTATAACCACAAGTAAACCTTGGATTGCGAGCATAATTCATTCCTGAAGCATGCTTGCAATCCAAATCACTCGTATATCAAAATTAATTTCCTTATAAGAAATAATGAAAACTCTGACCCAATATATTATTGTAAAACGATTAGTACAAATATAAAGAAAAAATTCAATTACATTTTATTTTGTATAGCGCTTTCAACAATTGACATTGTCGCAAAGCAGCTTTACACAATCATTAGGGAAGAAATTAGGGAAGTAATTAGGGAAGTAATTAGGGAAGTTTGTTTGAAATGTTGAATGCATATAAATCAAAATGATGGATTGCTCATCAGGGACAATCTTGAGGACAACAGCGACAGTGGCAAGGAAAAACTCATTGAGATGGTAATAGGAAGAAACCTTGAGAGGAACCCATCCTCATTTGGGTGATAACGGATAACAGGGATTGATCTGCAGTCATACTGTGTGTTAGGAGGCTGGAAGTTCAGTATAACATGAATAAAACCATTTAACCTGCACTTTACCTTTGAAAAGAAACGTGGCTGGTGTAAGATGAGAGAGGGGTGGAGGCGCTACTTTGTAGGACGACTTTCAAAAACACACACACAGAAAACGGAATCACTGCTCTCTGACAGTGTGTCTCTGTCTGCAAATTTCTTTAACGTCTTTAGTAACACTTGCTTTTGCCTCCTTTTTAGGATTTCTGTAGCAGGAAATTGTGGATTCGCGAAAATGTGACATTGCATTGTCGTTAAACAGATTCATCTTCCGCACTGCTACAGTCTTTTTAACCAATTTTTCTTTACGGAGACCGTTGTTGCAGACACACACACACGGTCACTTTTACAATACAAAGTACACACGCGCATATGTTGTATATACGAGTGACGCACGCGCGCTGAACCTGAACATGGGAGACGATTACCCACAATTCCATAGCGCGAGAGAGAAGAACCATTGGCATAGTTGTGACCACATGACGCTCGAAAGACAAAGCGCATGCGTACTACTACTCCTCGGTGGAGGATTTAAAGCAGCAATCAGGGGTTATTAGAGGTCACTCTCCTCATCACAGCATTCATTACGTCCTGTATACGTTTGTGTACAACATTGACTTCATAGTTTTCATATCAACTCTCAGGTGTGTGTGTGTGTGTGTGAGCGAGAGACATTCTAAATATGTTTTTAGCTGAACTGGTTTTATGCTGTTCGGTGTGTGGAGATTAGATTGTCTCTCGGTGACGTTAATAATACAAACACTTCAGCGTTGTAGGATTTAAACCCTTGAGCCACACCTTACCCTTGAACATGTTTAGCCTGAAGCCAGGGAGATAACGCAGTGAGTTTTCTTACAGTACCAAAGTTAATCCCGCCAATCAGAGACATCGATGTAACCATGGTGATATGTGGCATGTGAATTGATGATGTGTTGCTCTTTTAGTTTAGATATTCATATAAGGTGATATACAGATGGACTGGATGACATTAGAGCGAGTGCATTAATGTAAATCTGTGCTAATGGCAAAGCTGCTGTTACAGAGAATTAATCAACACCTTCTGACAAATCAGAGGACGGGATTTAGCAGCACTGTGACATAAGCTACTACAAATCAATGTTTTATGACCTTCTGTTCCTCCTTTCTGCCTCTACAGAAGTCTGTTTTCCTGGAAGCTCAAAGACTCCAAGGCCACGGCAGCTGCGCCAGGATGGAGATTATTCGGGAAAATCTCCCCAAAAGGGAGCAACACCAGGGACGGCAGACTCCCCCTGCAGGTGAGGGAGCGCAGAGAGTGGAGCCTGTGGATTTGATTCATGAAATGAAACCCACCGATATTTCAGTTATGAAATAGGCAAGCCCTTAAACACTGCAGCACCCCAGTGCACTCGAGTGGTGTAATGAAATCAGGTTTTTGTTAGTTGATTTGATTCCGATATCAATTCAGAATCGTTTCACTCTGAAAAATATTGAAATTCATGACTTGGTATCGGATTCCAAACAAACACGACCTGACGTGAACATTAATGTGATTGTTAATTGTGTGTGTGTGTGTTTAGGTTGCAGCTGCCATTTCTATAGCTGTCTGGCTTCCTCTCTCTATCTGTTTGTGTGTGTGTGTGTGTGTTGAGTGGATTTGAACTTGCTTATGATTCAACCCACGCTATCCACAGGTGTCTCTCTGTATTCTGTGCGAACACACACACACACACACACACACACAGACAGATACAATCGCGTGCACATGCACACACACACAGTGCTCCTCATTCAAAACACTTTTCACTAAAATGAGCAGAATTTACATCTTGCATTCGTGCAGAGTGAGGACTTGTATGAAGCGCACTCACACACACACACACACACACACACACACGCACACACACACACACACACACACACACACGTGACAGGATTTGGATGAAATGTTTAAATGTATTGTTTATATTAAATAATAACCTAAATCACATTACTGATAAATTCAACATCCACCTTCACCTTCTCTAGCGATGTGTTTAATAATTTAGACGCCTGAGTGTGTGCATTTTATTTATGAGTATGTGAATTTCTGAGCTGTTAAGATTTTATGGCTGGAACAAGGGCATGTGGGTGTATCCTAATTTGCATGTTCATGTATATTCATGGTCCATGCATTGGTAATGAGGATAGAGATGTGATTAATGCTCTCCCTCAGGCAATAATGATAAAGGTCATGATTTAGGACGTGTCTGTCGTAGCTGAGGTGTTGAGGTGACACCCAGAGGAAAAATGAAAGCAGTGAACGCCCTGACGCTGTGACAGGACAGAGTGCGTAGCTGTGTTTGAGTGGGAGGATTCACACCTAATGTATAGCAGGAATGTTTCATTAGCACATGTTAGGATGTCTGAAAACACCCTACTGAAGATTAGGAGACAATGAGAGGGTGTTAAAGATGGACTAAAATATCTCTCCTTCTGTCTCTCTTCCTGTTCTATCTCTCTCTCTCCCTCTTCCAATATATAAAATAATATATATATCTCCCTCTTCTATCCCTCTCTCCCTCTGTTCATCTCTACCTTTGCGTATCTTTCACTTTCTCTCTCTGTATCTGTCTCTCTTTATATCTGTCACTATTTTTGCACATCTCTCACTTTCTTTCTGTCTCTACCTCTGTATCTCTCTCTTTCTCTACGTCTGCATTTCTATTACTTTTTTCTGTCTCTCTTTTTCTTTGACTCTGTTTCTGTTTAACTCTGTTTCTCTCTATCTTTCTGGCTGTTTTTCTTTCTGTTTGACTATTCCTGTTTCCTATCTCTCTCTCTTTGTCAGCATGTGCCAGTGAGACGCAAGAATCTGGAGTTCGAGCCTCTCTCCACCACGGGCCTCATTCTGGAGGACAGACCTGCGTAAGACTTCTCTACACCTAAAACAACATGTATATAAATAAAGTCAGAATGCTTTACCACCTTAAATCAGTCCGAAAACGCACACAAAACAAAAAAAACTCTTTCTTCTCAGGAACCTGCCGGCGAAGTCTGAGGAAGAAGCTGAGAGACACAGACAGCAGTACAGTGAGATGATGGCAGGAGTCAAGAGGAGAGGTGAGGAGCGACTGCACTCGCTTTCCCACCTACACAGGACACTTCACACTTCCTCACATCACTCTCATCAGGCTGGGTGTCAGTAATATGAGCAGGGCCACTAGGGGGCAGTGCCACGTACATTAAAAAAAAAAAAATCAGAATATACAGAAAAAGAGAAATGACTCTTTTTGTGTTTGGCAGCGTGTTATGCTTGATGTTGAGTGTGTTTCTATTTCCTGTCTTTTCCTTCTCGTCTTCTCACCTCCTCTCCTCCTTTCCTCCATGCTCAGAGCTAAAGGAGGCTCAGCGTAAAAAGAAGCAGATGAAGGAGCGCTACCGACAGGAGGAGAGCATCGCCCGCGCTCTGGTGGTCTGGAACACGGAGATCCTGCCCAACTGGGAGAACATGTGAGTGCACAGACTTATTACAGCTTCACCTCTGTTACTGTTACAAAGCACTGACACTGGAGACTCCTTTAGGGATGCACCGATACCGGTATCTGGTATCGGCCTCGATACCACATTTTCTAAAGTACTCGTACTCGTTAAAAGTC
>JAQMYG010000005.1:8678897-8697751 GCA_030014215.1 Clariallabes teugelsi
CGGTATCGGCGAGTACTGAAATGCAAGTACTCATACTCGTACTCGTTTTCCAAAAAAGTGGTATCGGTGCATCCCTAGACTCCTTCCAAAAGCATGACGTAAACATAGTTATTTTTATAGTAATTTCAGGTCCAGTGAATGTGAATGAGCTGGTACTATAGAAACGAACGAGCTTTTGCTATAGAAATGAACGAGCTGTTCCTGATATTGCTCTATTCAAGAACAGTGAGGTTCTTAATGTTTGCACAAATATCTCAGTCAGAGAGATGATTAATTGGAGGATGCATTAATAGAGAATCTGATGGATTGATTAATTGTGGATTATTCAGGAGGAACACGCGACGTGTGCGGGAGTTGTGGTGGCAGGGTCTTCCACCAAGCATCCGCGGCAAAATCTGGAGCCTCGCTATCGGAAACGAGCTCAACATCACGCCCGGTAAACATGGAAACGATCTTTTAACTTGTGCATCGATATTATCTTCTCTTAATAATGTTATTAGTCATGAGCAGGTTTTAAACTTGCAGGACAAGTTCTCAAATAACATCAGCAAATGTTAAATATACACAATAGTGAGAGTGTGTGTGTGTGTGTGTGTTTACAGAACTGTATGAAATCTTCCTGTCTCGAGCTAAAGAGAAGTGGCGCAGTTTTAACGAGACCGGGTCGCTCAGTGAGAATGAAGGTACGAGCTCATGTTCCTTCAGGGTGTAACAGCTTATGGAGACGTTCTAGAGTGTGAAGTGTTTATTAGCCTTCGAGACAGTTATACTTGTTATAATAAAAACGTAGTATTGTAATTTCTGTAGCATTCTGTAAATTTTGTTGGTTTGTTCTTTTTTTATTAAACTTTAATCATCAGCTTTATTTATTTGCTCTTAAAAACTTATATGATCTAAAATAGATCAAATATATTTCATGTTACATATTTATTAATTTATTGAGTCTATTCAAACTTTTCTTTAAACGTTTGATGAATTAACTCTTCAGAGTAAATTAAATACAGCAGAACTTTGGATTGCGAGTAAACTGGTACGCAAATGTTTTGCAAGACGAGGAAAATTTTAAAATAAATTTTATCTTTTTAAACAAGCGAGGTCTTCATATACGAGTACTGTAGAACGCATGCACTTTGTCTGCCGAGTGTCACGTGATCACAACTGAGCAATTGTCTCTCCTCTCTCTTGCGACGTGTGTGCGCGCCCCCTAAAGCTTTTTTAAAATTTCGTGTCCAAGCGTAGTGACTGTTCTTTAGTAACTGTACTGCAACAACTGTCCCCGTTAAGAAAAGTAGCAGTACGGGAGATGAAGCTGTTTAGAGGAGTATTTCCGGTTGTGAGTGTGTGCAAAAGTCGTACTACACAGTAGCCCCCCTGCTTCTTTTCTCGACACCAGTCACGATTCTTTTCAAAGGTAAAGTACAGGTTAATTTGTTTTATTTTAACTTTATATTATGTATTAATTATTTTTATTTGAATATTTTTGGGTTGTGGAACGAATCATCAAAGTTTTCATTATTTCTTATGGGGGAAATTCCATTTGATATACAAGCACGCTTCCGGAAATGAGTTGTGCTTGCATTTCAAGGTTTGACTGTAACTGCAGTTGTTAATAGTTTTAAATGAATACATTAAGAGCAGCTTATGATCTACTATGATCTTGATACACACGCACAACGCCGATGAATCCTGGCTCACGATTGGCTGAAATGTGGCAGCTCCAGCGGACAATTTCCATTACAATGCTTAAATAAAGACATGGAGCTAATGTGAGCTCTGCCTCAAAAATATCAATCTATTCATCTAATATATTAATAGATAAATTATATAGATAGATTTTAAATTATTATATTTATTTATTTTTGTGGAATTTACATTTATTCCATTAATTGATGCTACAAACAGGTGTGACTTTAATATTGTTATTTTAATCTTGCGTTGTATCACACTGCAGAGTAACGCACCATCAGTGCTCTCTGCCCTCTTCTGCATGCACAGGCTAGTGTTGCTGTGATTGACAGGAGAGAGATTATGCCCTGCCCACTCACATTACAGTTTGGGATTTCCTCAAGCCGAGTCGAAGGCACTTCTCTTTCTTACACGTTTATGATTTTTCCGGTGTGCCGCTATGCAGATAAGGGAGGCGCCTGATGATAAAATATTTTTTCCTTGCTAGTGATATCCGCGTGTGTGCTAATGCCCCGTCCTGCTGCACGTGCATTTCAGTTCTAATATAAATGTTAGTTATTAACCGATTTCTTATCGTTTCTGTTTGTATTCCAGATTGTGGTGTAGACAAGGAGTCGAGTTTGGACCTGATTAAGCTGGACATTTTCAGAACCTTCCCCTCGCTCTATATCTTCCAGAAGGTGAGGAAGAGGTTTGACAGAAAAAGAAAAAAAATGCACCAAATTGGTTATGAGCGTTCGATGTTGTATAATCTCTCACTCTCACCATGACACACTCTCACACACACTTTCACTCTTACTGTTATTCACTCACTATTGCTCTAATTCTCACTCTCACTCTCTATCATGACCCCACACACTCTTTCCTGCTATCACTCTCTTAATATCACTCTATTACTCACACGCTTTCTCTCTGAAGGGTGGACCGTATCATGATGTTTTGCACAATGTTTTGGGAGCGTACACCTGCTACAGACCTGATGTAGGATACGTGAGTATTAACTTTTTATCACAGGTTGTTCTTGATCATGGCACACTAATCACGTTATGACTGTGTGTTGTGGATTTCGGTACTGAAGTGTGTGTGTGTGTGTTTGTGTTTAAGGTGCAGGGAATGTCCTTCATAGCTGCTGTCCTTATCCTGAACCTTGAGGAAGCCGATGCCTTTATTGCCTTTGCCAACCTCCTCAACAAACCGTGTCAAATGGCCTTCTTCAGGGTGGACCATGACCTGGTAAAGCACACATACACACACACACACCTCGGACAGAGTTAACCCAGGTGCTGTCTTGCTATTCATCAAAGCCATTCAGTTAATATTACCCAGTCTCTGTAACAGCCTGCGCTATATTAATATTTATAATTGTAAAATGTAATTAACCTGGAGGTATGCCAGAGGTACACTTCTCTTCCGCCTTTTCCATAAGTCGTGTCAGCGGGGTGCCACTATCTCCGACATCATAACTGTGTCCTGAATTCGGATTGGGATTCTCCTGCTTTAACTGACGCTGATTGCTCTGCAGATGCTGAAGTATTTCGCTGTCTTTGAGGTTTTCTTCGAGGAGAATCTGCCCAAATTATTCCAGCACTTTCACAGCAACAGTCTGACTCCAGACTTTTACCTCATAGACTGGTAAGTGTTCCCTACTCCTTGCCTATTCTCTAGTCCCTATTCTATATTCCCTAACGTGTTCTCTCCCCTACAATCACGATTCCCAATTCTCCACCCCCAGATAGTTAATCCCTACTCCCCCTCTTCTCTCCTCCGTACTCCCGATTACCTAAAACCTCTCTCTTCATACCCCATTCCCAATCTTCACTCACACTCCCCTATTCCCTATACTCCCTAATCTCCGTTCCCTTCTTTATATTTTTTTATCCCCTACTGTCAGTTTTCTGCACCCTATTCCCTACTGCTTTCTGCATATACTCTACAACCCATTCCCTACTGCCTATGTCTCATTTCCTATTTCTTATTCCCTACTCCCTAGTCACTCCTCACTTCCGCCTGTTCCCTACCAAGTCTCCCCACCCCCCCTTTTTATTTACACCCTTTTTTTCCCCTTTTCCTCACGTCCAATTCCCTACATAGTCGTCCATATTCCCTACACCCTGCTGTCTAAGAGAATCATTGGTACACACGTGTGTGCATGTCTAGGATCTTCACGCTCTACAGTAAGCCGTTGCCGCTGGACGTGGCATGCCGCGTTTGGGATTTGTTTTGCCGTGACGGAGAGGAAGCCCTGTTCCGCACTGCATTGGGAATATTGCGGCTCTATCAGGACGTCCTGCTGCAGATGGACTTCATCCACAGCGCCCAGTTCCTGTCCCGCCTCCCGCAGAACACCCCGGCTCACACGCTCTTCACCTGCATCTCTAACACACACATGCTCAGCAACAACCGCCGCTGGAACCAGGTACACACCCGACCCAATACTGTGCGCACATCCATAAAGTACAGGCGTGTGTGCTGTGTTCTGGAAAGTGTTTTCTGTTTCAGGTTTTTTCAGCTCTGGTGAAAGATGGACCTAAAGAGGCTGATAAAACAGGAAGTCCTGCAGAAAGAAGCTAACGCCATACAGAGTATGAGATGTTTGTGATGTTTAACGGGATCGTGGTGTACAGTGTTAACGAGTCTGAGTCGGGGAAGATTGCGGGAAGAAACTCAGCCGCGGATTCGTCTGATGCAGAGAGGACATTTCTCTCTGCGTGCATATGTGTGTGTGTGTGTGAGAGTGTGAGAGAGTGAATGAAGTTGTACCATGTGCCAAATGTTTGCGACTGTAAAGCAAGTACACACAGACACAAGTGCAATACACACTAACACAAGTGTATGGCCGTGCGAATACAATGAACAACAATCCTTTCGAGTTATTAAGGGTGGAGCTTATCTTAAATTCAAACAGCCTATTACAAAAAAAAAAAATTGTATACGACATCTTTTACATTTTTTTTCTTTTAAGTCATGCTAGCTTCCTGCACGCAATACTGAGTTAGCCAAGCTAAGTTTAAGAATACCTCAGTAGCTATCTAACGTTTCCTAGCAGGCTAGCTCACGTTCACATTCTGTAACTGTTTTTGTGATGTCATGAGATTTAGTTAACTTAAGCTCCGCCCTCCTCGAGCCAGGGACTGGTGTTAAACGGCAACCTAAAGGACACAACGACAAGCCGTTAGCCTGAACATTACTTGAAGACGAGCAACAAAAGCGACACTTTATTATTCTGACACGTTTCCAGATATTATGTCAATGACCATATGTGCAATGTCGCCCTCTAGAGGGAGCTCTTTGCTAGAGATTGATTTTATTTTCTTTAGAGCAGGCGCCTGGGTTAAAAAGCTGAAACGATATGTCTAACCGTCTTGTTTTGTAATATTTTACAGCCGCGAACGCTGACAGGACATACGGTGAATGTTTTTTTTCCCCACTACCGTGATCTTTGAACAGAATTTTGTCCTGAAGTTATATTTATAATATTTTAAAAAATTAAATGATTTAATGAAAGAAACATGAAATGTCTGAGTGCTCAAGAATTGACCGTCATTAAAGGACATTCTTGTTTCCATACACTTGTAAAATACTCCACACACACACTCAAGATTTTGCTCCAAATGCAGTAGTGCTGACTGTGGCCAATAAACTTGGAGCTATGAGGCAGATACACACAAGTGCAATTCCTACACACACATACACACACACACACACACCCCAGCAGCCTAAGATCTGATGCACCCACAAGTGCCAAACCGTATATTGCTAACGCACACACATGAACACTTGTGCCAAACCCTTCAAACAAACACCTTCAAACACACTCCTACATAGACACTAGTGCCAAACCCTACATTATTAACAAACAAAAACACACACCTGCATACACCCTGGTGCCAGGCCCTCTATACACACAAGCAGCCTAAGAGCTGATGCACACTCAAGTCCTGAACCCTATATTACTACCAGACACACACACCTGCCTACACACTCCTTTTCGAAGCTCTTACTTTGCGGAAGTCCAGAGAGATGTTTCATTTCTGCTCCTTTACACTGCTAATCGCTGTTCTAAAAACTCAAAGGTTCTGCACATGTTCCTCAGTAGAACCCTCAGAGGTTCCCAGTCGGGCCATGGATGGTTGGCCTAGTGATAAGGTTTGAGACTCTATAGCTAATGTATGTCTGTGAGTCTACACTCGCTTACGATTCTGGTGCTGTGGAAGAAGGTTCTCTGTGGAGCCGTACAATAGATCATCTCCAGTTAGAACCCTTTTCTTTTTAAGCTTAACTTTAGTTTTCCAGGAAACCCTTACAAATCCTGAAATAACCCTTTTGTTCTAAGAGAGTGTATATGACCTGGGTGAGTGTGTAACACAAAGCTCTACATTTTTGTTCACTATTTTATTCTTTTAATATCTAGACCCGTAAACATTTCGCTTCCTGGTACTTAAACCTGGTGCACTCCTACATCAGGGGTTCTTTAAGGTTCTTTATACAAGTTAAATTAGATAGATTAGATTCTTTAGATAATTTGATAAGTAAGTAAGGGTTCTTAAAGGCTCATTGGATAACCGAGTTATTAGCTTTGATGTAATGGTTTTACTTTCTGTCGATCACTCATTTGTGTTATTTATGGGTTCTGTGTCACTTAGTTTTGTGAAAAATGGTTCTACTCAGAATGTTCCCTAATACAGAAACTGGTATTGGGTTCTGTAATGTTTACCGGGAACTTTGAATGGTGGGAAAACACTATAGAGCTGCAGGGTTTTACGTAGACGGTCAGCTTAAGAACACTTGATCCGGTTCTTTTTAGAGCGAGTGAGCCAGCTAGCGTGTCAATTTTTGTGTCAACTTTTGAGCCAGACTTATTGTTTAATCAGTATACATATCTAAGAACCACCTGCTTTCAGAAAATGAAGTCATTTGATTGACAGCATCAGATGACCAATCACAGGCTTTTCCTTAAGCATATGAATTTTTTTTGGTTTGTTTACTCACCATTAAATGCCTTTAAAAACTTTTTTAAGATCATCTTACATTAACTTTTATGGTGTAAGAAACCTGTGACCAGAGAACCAATCAGAACGCTGTGTATACTGTGGGCGGAGCATTAAAGGCTGAGGGTTTTGTAGCTTGTTTTTATTTTGTTATACTGCTTCTAATTTAGTTCTGCATTGTAGCATTAACTCTATATATATATATATATATATATAGTGCTTTATCTCATAAACGATGTACTAGGATAGCATGCTAAGTCCACGGTTCTGTAGAACTGAGGTGCAAGGATGACGTTGTGATGAGAAATTAATCTTGTGGTTGCTATCAGACAATAGCAGACCAAGTTGAGAAACAGAAATAATAATAATAATAGTGCAGTCTCTCTGGATGCACTGTCTTCATAAGTTTTGGTACCGTGTGAGAACCATGGTGATGCAATAGTTTTCACTTTCTTCCATCATATCCGCTCTATCAGGAAGAACAAATAGTAGCTCCAGAACGTTAAAAACACATTTCCTGTTTCAGAGTTTGTAATATTTTATAAACACTAAAAGCATCTTTGAAGGCATGATTGATATTTTAAATGAAATCCTATGACCAAATATATTTAATTTTAATCTCCTGGTTTGAGTTTCTAAAGTCACGTAAGAGTTCACACGGAATTGCTTTAACTCCTCAACTCCTGTACTTTTAGAAAAACACGTCATTCTTTTAATCTGAAGCACCAACATTTAAAGATGTACAGTGATGGAACTAACTTGTTTTAATTCCTTTTTAAATTGGAACTCGTTGCTGTACAGCTTTTTTTTTTTTTACAAGCGCTCAGTGTTGTACATAAACTGTGAAATGATTAGAAATGTAAATATAAATTAACAACATTCCCTACATGCGCTCTGTGGCTTTTCTTTGACTGCTTTTTTTTTTTTTTTTTTACATTTACAAATTTATGGACAGCAAGTTGTACAAAAATAAAGTCAATAAATAATTGTGAAGTGCTATGTCATTATTTCAACTTATCATAAGAATACTAATTACTCGAATATGCAACGATCCAAATGTATCATTAACATTTCACAATCTAAGTCGCCATAACATGGCATTTATTTATTTTTTACTTTTTTATTATTATTTTTTTTAATCTTTTAACTTGCAATCGGCAACAAGTTCACGCAGTTCCTATATTTAAGTTAAAAAAAAGAATACTTCTATTTAGGAAAGAAGAATGATTCATTTGGGAATCAAGAGTTGACTCCTTAGTGAGCCAAATGATCCGTATTCCAACATGACATTTGAGAAATTCCTGGCTTACAAATGGGGTGGCGTTATGGACAGAGTAATGTGTAATGATTGGGTAACAGACAAAAATATGATAATTTTTACACGCAACAAGCCAGCAAGAGAACGAGAATAATATTGCTGATATTTTTGTCACTGCATCAATAAATAAATAAGTCGGTTAACAGACATGACATCACCCATGCTTCATAAGACCAAACCAATTCTGACTAATCAAATCCAGCCTCGCCCACCTTCTTCTCGTTAAGTTTTGGCACTTCCCGATTTGCACAGGATAAATACCAGTCATGTGCACCATGAAAAATATTTTATTACACAAAAAAAAAATCCAGTAATTTTAACATGTAATATACAGGTTATTTTCATTTGCAGATCAAAAGATCTATGTGATATTTTTACGGCTAATCTGGGGGCGATAAGATTCTTTGACCTTGTAGCTTCAGGGCAAGTCTAATGCTACGTATGAGGTGAATGCATTTAACGTCTGGCTCAACTTCTCCTTTCACTGTTTTAACTTTTTAACCAGCACCAAATGTTTCATCTCAATTACATTAAGGTTCCCTTTATCCTGGATCAGTGAAGATGTTTTAGCACAGCTGGGCAGCAGGGGGTGATATGCTGTGATCAATACTGAACGTAGAGGTGAGTGTGTGCTGTCGCTACTCCTACAGCCACATTACAGTAAGGATGAGCTGATTTATAATAGTTTTGGCACTGTTTTGCAATGTCCCCATCATGATGTCATGTACCTAGATGTGATATTCCGTTCATATCGACCTTAACAGCAATCAGGACACGTGCACTATTTCTTATCAGCCTTGTCCTTTTTCTTCTTCTCTTTCTTTTTGTCCTTCTTCTTCATTTTCTTGTCCTTCTTCTTTTTCTTCTTGGGGTTCTTACTCGACTGGGTATCATCCTCTTTCCTGTCTTTTGTCTCCTGGACTCTGGATTTGTCCTCAATCCTGTGAGGGCTCATGTCCTCTCTCTGTCGTTTCCTCTCAACACTTCGCTCGTCTCGGAGCTCCAGCGGTTTGTGCTTTCGCTGTCTCTTTTCGTCTTTAAGCTGCTGATTCTGTGATAAGAAACAAACATGTAAGAGGTTTTACGGAGCACGCTGCAGAAAGCATTTGAATCGGCTGGTATGCCAGGTGTTAAATACGTTATCCACTCAGATGTGTTTAATTTTCCAAATGTAAATAATATTGAGTAATATTTTAATTGCCTTCCTGCTTTCAGTTCATGTTGAAGGACCTGGGATTCAATCCCAGAATGAGTCGATTTCCTGATTCCCTTGAGTCAGCTGTAATATGTCAGTCACAATCTCTTATTAACTCAGCCTTCACTTTTGAAACCTGAGGAAGGCGGCCCCTCTGAGTGACGGTAACTACAGTACTTCGGCCCCGTACTATTTGTAGTACAAATGTTACTATATATATGTTTAGCATGTCAGCATTTTTATGTTCAAAATCATTTACAATTTCCAAACATTAGTTAAAATGTAATAAATAAAAAGCATTCCAGAAGAGTATTTGCATGCCTGTAAAGAAATCAACATATTACATGGAATATCAGTTTTCAGATGGAAGCAAAAAAAACAATGTAGACTCCTGAGTTTTGCATGAAAATAGAAAGGAGCGAGTGTGACAAAGTTACCAAAAGTTATATCTGACTGTAGCGCGCTCAGTAAAATCAAACAGCTTTTTACTTATAAAATGTTTTTTGGTAGAAATGTTTTCGAAAGCATCTTTCCTTATGGCATTTTTCTTTTTGTACGTTCCAAAGATGTTTGCACAGTACTGCAAGTAAACTAGCTGTTAAGATTTTACTGAGCGTACTGGAGAAGTACAAGTTCTTCTGGGAACGTTGTCACACTGTCGCTCCTTTCTATTTTCAGGCAAAACACAGGATTATGCTTGTTTGTACATCATCTAAAATCTGGTATGTCACGTAATATGTTGCTTTCTTTACAGGCATGCAAATATTCTATTGTAATGTTGGATATTTATTACATCTTAAAATATGTTAGGAAATAGTGAATGGAAGTTTTGGAAGTTAACTGCGCTTTGGCCGAAAAAAGAAAAGAAAAAAAAAGGACAACCAAAGGACCTGGGCTCTGAAACTCTACAATCAAAAGTGTATCTAATAAAAAAAAGCCTAAACTCAGATGCAGGCCAGGTGTTGTGCTCATGGTGTTCACCTGGTGTGTGTTGCTGTGTCTGTGTCCCTCGGCGCTGGTCAGGTCCCCGAAAAACTCCTCGCACCGCTGACAGAAGAAACCGATCACGGGAATCAAATCACCCGAACCTGCAGCAACAGGATGAGCTTTAGCCTCTCACACCAGTGTTCTGCATGGAAGAAGGTTCTGTGTAAAGCTTGAGTACCTTCGTGCTTGAGCAATCCCTCCAGCTCCTTCACCAGGTACTCCTTCCTCTTTTTCTGGATCTGTTTCTCCCTCCGCTCCTTCTCCCTCTCATCACTCTGCTAACAGCAACAACAACTCCGCGTTAGCATGTGAGCCTTATTCGTATTATTATTGTTTGTTAAACGTGTTCGGTACTTCATTACCGCGTCTTTGTGATCGGTGTCTCTGTGTGAATGGCTGCTTTCAGATCGGATACTCCGACTGTCATCAGATGTCTGCACTGCACACAGCACAAATAAAGAGTTATTATACACACTCTGCTTAAATCTCACTGCTGTGAGTCTGATCTCATTCATACCTTTACTGCTTTACTGGAGCTGTTACTAATGTCTAATCTACTTCTCATCATTTTATTGCAGTTCTAATATTAGTGTCTAATCTAGTTCTCAGGTTTTTACTGCATTAATACAGTTGAGATACCAATGTCAGATCTCGCAATTGTATATCTTTACTACTTTATTACTACAGCTCTGATATTGGTGTCTAATCTAGTTCTTATTTAGATGTCTGATCTATTTCCCACACCTGTTTCTCATAACTTTAGTGTTTTATTACAAGGCTGATCCCTGTCTCTGATCAGTCTTTGATGCCTCTATATCATTATAAGTACAAAGATGTCTGATCTAACTCTAATGTATTTAGTGCATGGTTGGTCTGATATCAATGTCTGATCCATTTCCCACACCGTTAGTGTCTGATAGTGCATTATTTTTAGTGCATTATTACAGGTTTTAGGGTGTCCAATCTAGCTCCGATACTGATTTACTAAAAGTCTGATATTTTGTGTCTGATCAAGATAAAATATCTTAAGTATACTATTACAGCTCTAATGTCTGATCTAGCACAGATATCTTAGCATGCTATTAAATGTTTCAGGATGTCTAATCTAGGGCTTACATCATTGGTATTTCTGATCCAGCATGATCTAATCAATTCAATCACGTTCATGTCCAGTCAAGCACTCGTACTGATGTCTGATCTAGCTCGGATACCTTTACTGCGGTTCAGCAGTGTCTCCAGCCCCGCTCTGAGAGCCGAGTTCGAGCTCACTTCTCTTTGCTCCTCCTGCTTCTGCTTCAGTCTGATGGCCATCTTGCTGATGTCAGCCTGGGTCAGATTCAGCCCGATGGTCTTCAGCAAGTTCTTTACCCTCTCGCGCTCCTCCGCAGTCACGTCTGGGGTCAGGGGTCGTCTGGAGGTCATGACCTGGATGTTGGGCTCCTGGAGGATAGCTGGTTTGGAAAGGAAGGGTGACAGGACGGGATTTTCGGCAGGTCTGGTTTGGGCGAGAGGGACGGTGACCGCTTGGGGTTTCTTCCTTCCGTCTTCGTCTCCGTAGAGAAACTCCTCCTCGTCCTCGATGCTGGAGAACAGGCTTTTATTTCTAAACACTTCAGTTTTTTGTCCAGGATTGTTCCAGGATAAGATTCGAGGCAATGAGCCATCACTTCCTCCCACTCGCTCGTGAGGAAGTACGGAGTTCGGGTTAAAGTCGGCGTCTCGATCCAGTTCCCAGGACTTCATCTGGAGCTCTGAAAGATTCGGCTTTATGTCTTCCTGGACCTGCTAAAATGATACACATAATTTATACACATTTATATAATCACAAGAACATAAACATAGGCACAAACTAGTTCTAGCTGAAGAACACAGTTTAGTTTTTTGGGGGGGAGAAAAAGGTGTCAATTCACTTTAACATATTTTCTTTTTCTTTCTTTCTTTCTTCTCTTCATTAATTTCTCACTCCCTTCTTTTCACTGGAGAGTTCAGCACAAAAGCTGTAGCTAATCAGGCGAGGTGGATTTGAGTGAGAGCAGACGAATCATTGTGAATGTAGCGAGTGTGTAGTAAGCTGTCGTACCTGGTTGATCATGAAGGTGTTCTTCACTACAGCCAGGTGTTTCTCCAGCTCTTTGCTCTGTAGAACCTCTTTCAGGTTCTGGAAGAGGTCCGGTACTCTGGTGCCAACAGATGGAGCCGCAGTGTCTTTAATGCTACACTGAGAGTCTTTGTGTAGCCGGGGCTGGCTTTTACTCCTTGCTAAGCTCCGCCCCCGGGTGCGACTGCGACTCCTCGGCCGACTCTTTGCTCTGGTGCGGCTTTTCCCCCGACTTCGGTTCCGACTTCGGCTCCGACTCCTACTCCGAGCACGGCTCCTGCCCCGGCTTTTTGCTCGGCTCTTCGCTCTGCTCCTCCCCCGACTCCGGCTCCTGCTCTTACTCCGGCTCCGCCTTCTCGAGTGCTTCTCTGAGCTGCGTCTCTCAGCTTCACTGTCCACGCTGGAGCGTCTCGTGCCTTTATCTACTGATTCACCGTGTGCTTTGAGGAGATCTTTAGCTTCCAGGATGCGCAGAAATTCTTCCGCTTTCTTTCTGCAGCGACGTGGGGAAGAAACACCAAAACCGTTATTGTTTATACTTATTTTATTATTCAACTGATGAGGCGTGGTCTATGTCACGTGTCAGTCTCAGTGAAGGAGGCGTGGCCTATGTTGTGTGTCAGGCTCAGTGAAGGAGGCGTGGCCTAAGTTATGTGTCAGTCTCAGTGAAGGAGGCGTGGCCTATGTTGTGTGTCAGCCTAAGTAAAGGAGGCGTGGCCTGTTATGTGTCAGTCTCAGTGAAGGAGGCGTGGCCTATGTTGTGTCTCTTCCTTTAATTACCCCACCCTTTCTCTCCTTATATTTTTGCTCCCTTTCCTGCATGCTAACCAATAAAAATAATTTTGAATAATTATGTGTGTGTATGTTACTTACTTCACCTCCAGAGTCTGCAGCTCGTCCTGGTGAAGCGTCCATCCTGCAGGAAACTGTGCTGCTGCCTGTTTACACACACAATCAACTTGGAATTGATACAGCAAAAGCATGTGACCAAAGGACATTCGATTCTGGCATATACAGGAATAAAGAAATGTGAATTATGTGATGTTGCACAATGTGATGTACCGTAACCTGCGGTACCGGTTATCATACCGCACTGCGACTCACCGCCCTGAGCATGTCTCTGTGTGCTCATTAGCGTTACCTGGTAAGGCGGCGTCTCGGTGCTGAAGCTCTGAAATACCGGAGGAGGAACCGACCTGGGGTAGGACACAGTGCTCGGGAAGTGCGGCGGGAAACTCGGTTTGTTAAACGAGCCTGGGAAAGGAGGCCCGGCCCCGGGAGCGGGTGGAGGTCCATACCGAGGAGGGGGCACAGGAGCCCGGGTATACTCCGCGCTCGGGCCGCGGTGCATTTCTTCTGCTCCTAACTTACGAACCAAGCATTAGTAATACAAAAACATTACTCAGGAGTCATATATTACAACCGTAGCATACATTTCTGGAAATGTAGAGTAATTGTAACAGCGTCTAACAATTGAATACAAAATAAATAAGATAAACACTTTAAATAAAGATATTTGGGATGTTCGGTGCGTGTATGGGACTGAATAACGCTAACAACTGACTCCCATCCCTGCGTAATACTGCACCCTAAGGACCCTGCTGTTTTGAAACTATAATATTCGCCTGATTAAAAATATATATCTCCCAAGCGCGACAATGACTAATATTGCTTCAATTGAATTAACATCAATGAGCTGAAATCGATTTATCAATAACAGCTCAGCAGGATTGACTTAAGGACAGGCAAAGCTGATTTTACTAAATACGAAAGTTAAAAACAAATCATGCAGTGAGCACAGGTAGAAACGTAGTTATTCCAATGTTGTATAGATCACATATACTATAGAAATTTATTTACTTGTGTACTAATTACGTTTTCGCTTAAAATTTGTTTCGCTTATTTGTTTAAAATTGTTTAAATATACAGAATCTACATGTTTAGGCGTTACACACAAAAACAGGCACGTAATTTTCTACCTTAAAGATGGCGGTCTTGAAGGGGATGCAGGATGAAGACAGACTGCATAAAATATCAGTACACTACGACCGATTCAGCAATAATTTTTGCGAGCCTGTCTATTAATATGCCTGTGCAAAAAGTTATCTTCACGTATTTTAATTTGTAGTTTTGTTTGTTGATACTTTTCTATTTGGGACTTTAAATGAAGAAGCACTACATAGCGAAATATTTAAATGAATATATTTGTATTTTGTTTTGCTTTATTTTTCGGATGATTCCTGGAATGCGCTTGGTCATCTATGTAGTCGCTGTTAGGACCCCTGTCCTGCCAACCGAGCATATCATGCAGCTGGAGAAGCAGCACGGCCGCTAGCGCGAGAGTGTCAGTCCTGTTTAATTCTTCCGGATTAAAGCTGAAATAAAGACCTGTCTCCATGGAGAACGACATTCTGGACTCTCTGGAGGATTTGGGGTGAGCAGCAGAGATAATTTAGTGAACATGTGTGAAGGCAGGGTGTGTCAGAACAGAGAGGTGTTTAACATCATGAGTTCAGTTTGATTTACAGTTAGGAACAAAATCAGCTTCAAGGGTTTGGATTTAAATCCTGAATAAAGGGAGGGGAAGAGAAAGTGTGTGAGACTGGGAACTGGCACACACACACACACACATACACACACGCACACACTCTCACATACACACACTCTCACATACACAGGGGGATTAGTAACTGTTCCTCTACAGCTGTGTATAATAATAATAATAATAATAATTCAGTTCAATAGTACAGTGTGTGAGGGTTCTTATCAAAGTCATGATGAAATAACTGATATCATTAAAGTAATGTTAATGTGTTTACAACAAACAATAATATAATGTTTGTATCATATAGGTCTGACTTTACATTGTGGTCAGTACTGATGTGGTGTTTATGCAATGATTTATTTATATGTTTGTTTATTATAAAGTATCTGATGCTAGTGGAAGGCATTTAACAGTCACAAGCAGCATTATATATTTATATTTTATATATTTATATTTGTTTGTTCTCTCTCTCTCTCTCTCTCTCTCTCTACAGTATATAAGTGAGGGAGAGAGAGTGTTAAAATGTAAGGCATGGTGAAAAAAGTGATTTAGTGATGTATAAAGATTCTTTAGTTTGTTATCACCACACTGACAGCAATATTGTTTTTTCTTGTTTTGTTTTTTTAGTTTTTAAATTAATCTTTATCATTTGTGTGTGCATTCGAGGTCCTACTGTGTTGCTGTTCCCCTATGATCCACCAGGTGGTGCTCTAAACTATTCACACAGCACAGCTTAAGAGTGCTTAAGAGCTTAAGCCTTATGAGTGAATTATTTACTAAGTTTGATTAGAATTTTAACAAATTTTACTTTAAATTCAGGATAGTTATGAAACTGTGATACTTATAGAATCGCAATACAAATCGAATCGGCACTGTAGTATCGTGATCATATTGTATCGGGGAGCCCTTGTCACCCCCATTCCTTATATAGATAGATTGATAGGGCATTGATTAGGTAGCTCGGTGGAACGTTTCTCTCCTTTCATTTGGAAAGCCCGGGTCCAATTCCCAGTCAGAAAGGGCATCCGGTGTAAAACCTGTACAAAGTTGTTGTGCAAATCAGATTGTCCTCGATGGGTGCCGTGAAAGACTTAACAAAAAAATAAATAATAAATAATAAAATATATATATACACACACACAGAGTACCGTTCAAAAGTCTTAGGCACCATATTATCTGTAATACAAATTTTTTATATGTCTGTATTATTATGTTCAAAACTATTCAATATTTCCCATAAAAATAATTAATAAGTAAATAACTTTACAAACGAATATTTGCATGCTTGTAAAGAAAACAACATATTACATGACGGACCATTTTTCAGATGGAAACAGTAAAAACCTAATGTACGCTCCTGCGTTTGGCATTCAAATAGAAAAGAGTGAGTATGACAAAGTTAGCAGTAGATCTCATTTTGTCCAGCACACTCAGTAAAACCTAATAGCTGTTTTACACTTAGTCTTTTCTATTTTCATGCACAACCCAGCAACCATGCAAATATTCTTCTGTTCTGTTATTTATTTATAAATTTTTAAGTTATGTTTGGAAATTGTGAGTGATTCTGTACATAATAATGCAGAAATGTTAAACATTTATAACAATATTTGTACTACAGATAATACGGCACCATCTGAGAATCGGCACTGGCTATTGTGCTAATATTATTTCAGGGGGTCCCTGATAATTCCCATCCTTATTATTTTCAAGAGGGTAAGTCAAAAATTATCCGCACTCTGGCTGTAGAAATTATTTTAATGAACTTTTCAGAGAAGACAAATGCATACTTTTTCGATATAATCTCTGTGATTTTCAATTCACATGGTCCATCTGTCAACAAGCTTTCGTATTCCTTCATTAAAAATGTTTTACAGCGTCTGATGTTCGATCCATTGGCACCAGACCAGTACTGGTTGACCGGCTATTAGATCAGTTGTTGTTGTTGGTATTATTATTATAACTTTCCTTGATCTCTTAGTTTACTGGTAAATCCGAGTCTCCTCACAAGATCCCCGCTCATAAGTCTGATCTTCTGCCCTTCACTGGCTGATGGAGGCTTTGGGAACTCTGTTAAATTCTGATTAAATCTTTTCTTTAATATTCCTCCTTCTTCTGTTATCACAGTGTTTTCGTTTTTCAGTTTCACTTCTCCGTCGCCAGTTTCATGTAGTTCCTAAACTTTTCAGTTTGTTCAGGCTCATTTCAACAGCTGTATCTATTAACAAGCAGGTTTTCTCCTCATTTGTCCTACTGTGTCAGGACGTCTCACTAAGACGGTTTTCTCAGTTACTGCTCGAACATCTCACATAATGGTAGCATCGGTGATGTTCACGACCTTCTCTGGTCGATGTTGGTAGGATTTGTCGGACACAGTCCAGTGAACATGCACGACTTCTTTACTGTGTCTGTGTGTGTTGGTGTATTCAGATGGTGTGAGTCCGGCGCAGCCTGTACCATCATGCTGCTCTGCTATGAGACCCTCATCCACAAACAGACTTGTCCATGCAGCGGTTTCCTCTTCAGCAGCTCGATTTTATTTTTCTCCTTGTTGCGCTGGACTCACACTTGTGTCAACGTTCTGAGCTTCAGATATTTCTCTTTGTGAACTCATCCTGGACTGGAATGATGTCATGAAGCGGGTTCTAGTTCGACTAATCCACGACCGCCATGACAAAGTTTTTGCGGCCAGTCTGAGAGTGATGGAGCCCTCCAGTGGTCAGTGTTTTTTGTTTTCTGTCCATCCTCTCCATCCAGTATCATTCTCAGCCAATCAATGCTGTAAGCTCTCGCTGCTCTCACTATTCTCCTTCATCTACAGTAGGTGTTATCAATACCATCATTCTCTTCCACACCGAGCACATGTGCATCTCATTCCTGCGGTGACCTGCAGTGTAATGAAGCCATGTTTCAGTCTCACCTTCTTGCATCCGTGCTTCAACAAGTCGACTCATAGCTGGACAAACTCGATAGATGACTGTAGCAGGTATGAAGCTCTCTATGACACGCCTTCAATCCACATCATGCCTCGATCTCTCTGATGTTTATTCTCCAGAAGCTGATCTGTCCATCCTCTACATGTCCTTCTGCATGCTGTTGGCTGGCAAGCAATTGGCGTTAGTTATGCGTTCTTGCTCTTTGAGAGAAGGGATGTGCTTCCAGATGTTCATCACACGGGTAGACCTCGGTCTTGGATTCTTAACAATGTCATTAAACGCTCCAGTTAGATGCTCATGAAGAGCAGTTAGTGGTTCGAAGCAGAAGTTTGGTAGGTTATCAGGACAGGTTTCTGTCCTCGGCGTGAACGCTGTACTGGGGACTGCGCTCACTGTCTCGGTGGGCGGGGCTTATCTCATCAACGATCAGGTGAAACATAAACCAGTGGTTCTTAACTTTTGAGCTGACCTCAAGTTCACTTTGGTATTTCTTTGAGAAAGCTGCTAGTCTCCTCATGGCGCAGGTTTCAGGAAAATCCCCAAGTGCTGCCAAAGATTCATAGAATTTTTGCATGATGCTGTGAAAAGCTGTGAACTTTTTCTGAGACTGCTTTTGGATCCTCCAACGTATGAAACATAATATCATTGAAAGAGCGAAGTCTGACCAATGTACAGACAAAACCTTTCTTTTATTTAGATAGATGCCTCACGTCTATTAACTTGTGCACCACAAGAGGGCGCACTTGTGCAGTATTAGACAGTGTGTTCAATTGAGAATAGAGGGACGAGCGTGGTGTTACAGTCTGTGTGAACAAAGTGTTTCGATTTCATAAATCTTTCTTACAGAATTATTTAATTGGCTAAAATACTTAATGCTTAATCGATTATTGATTAACGTGTTCAGCTGTTTAATAAAAACGTGAGATGGTTGTGTGACACTGATAATAAACCTTCTTTTTATATATATATATCACAATTAGTGGGGAAAAAAATCACAGGCTTCGACATAATGGTGATCTGATAAACGTGACGTCAGATGAAGTAGACTGTAAAGGAGTTAAAAGACAAATTTAAAAGAAAATGACAACCGGGAACAAACCTCTT
>JAQMYG010000005.1:8710986-8728171 GCA_030014215.1 Clariallabes teugelsi
CTATATATATATATATATATAGCATATCGTTACAACTTCCTGAACCCTAGAATAAACTAGAACGGACTTTAAAAAAATCTGTCAAACATTCAACTGACTTTCTCATTCACCAAATCCTCATGTAGTGTTTTCACCCGATGTTTAAACCTACATCACTTCAGTTTTCTCTTTTAAGTAAGATCTACATGCACACACACACACACACACACACACACAGCAAAGGATTTAAAAAAATAATAAAATTGTTTTTCCGGATTAGCACATTGTTCCTTGCTAGCATCGTAGCTTCAGTGCAAAACTAAAGAAGCTAATTTTAGACAATACAATAATAATAATAATAATAATGATAATAATAATAATAATAACAAGAACAGGAGTGGACAAATCAGCAGTCCAGATACTCAGGACAAGCAGAGGGTGCATGTGGGGTTACATCTTTACAAAAACACTTTTTATATAAACGGAATGAAACACACCACAGTGTAAAAGGTGTGATGAAGCAGAGTTATTAATATCACTCTGACGCTGATTATTTTCCTCTAACAGCACGTCCCCAAGCATTTTATTCCACACAGCAACTAAAAAACAAGTACAATTACTCTTACTCTGAATGAGTTTATACTGTAGATCCGCTCAATGCAAAGAAGCGTCCTCGATATTCTGTTCTACAGATTTAGCATTAGAGTATTACCTCTGACTTTTACACGGCCCTCACACTGGAGACTCCTTTACTGAAAACTTCACCATATCTTCTCTTATAGAAAGACCTGTTTTTCCTCCTTTTATTTTTTACATTTATTTATTATATATATTTTTCTGTCTGGTTGTTTATAGCTTCTCTACATTGTTTGTTTTAGTTTTTCTAATTATTAATATACTTCATGTAAATTTTTCAGATACTTCTGTACAGCACTTTGGACAATAAATGTTCCAGAAATTATTCAATGCCTTCTGGCCAATCAGGACGCAGAATATAACACTGTGTATTAATAGATGCTGTTTCCTTCATAACTACTCTCTCCCTTTCTCTCTCTCTCTCTCTCTCACTTGTTCACTATAGCGATTATCCTGTACAGGGTCGCGGGAGGTCAGGAGCTTATCACAGGGTACCCTGGGCACAAGGTGGAGTACCTCCAGGATAGGATGCCAATCCATTCCCGGGCACACAAGCACTAACACACTCACACATTATGGGCAAATTGGAAACAAATTGTAACCTAATGTGCATGTCTTTGGACTGTGGGAGGAAACAGAGAACCCGTAGGAAACCCTCCAAGCAGGGGGAGAACATGCAAACTCCACACACAGACCCGAGGCAGGATTCGAGACCTTGACTCTGGAGGTGCAAGGCGACAAAGCTAACCTCAGAACTAGTCGGGTTTTTCTTATTTGGTCCATACCTTCTCCAGGACTAATTCATCACCTCATGACCTTGACCCCGTGACCCTGACTGTGACCCTTGCTACATGACGCTCTTCCTCTGACCACTGAATCTTATCAGCTTGCTTCACTCTGTCTTACTTCCTTTGCTCTTGTCCCTGGAACTACTCCTTTATTTTTCTTCATGTGTATTAATGCATTTAATTATCCAATTAGCGAGTCATTCTTACATTAGCGTAAATGTATTTACACTCTGTAGACCTTTATGCTTTCCCTTGCCTGCCCCAAATGCTAATGAACATATGGTTTGTCCACCCCTGCATAAAAAAACACTTTTCTGACAAAAACATCAGTGACACGTAAAAAGGTCCAAAATGAACCATCCCCTGAACGCTCCTCCACGAGATCCACATCTCTGCCTCCAATCGACTGTTTGAGCTTTACACATAAAGTAAATGATGATGATGACGGTGATGAAGTTCTCTTTAGAAAAATATCACTAGATTGTGATTCAAAGTGCTCCACAGCATCAGCTCGGTCTTGTTTCAGACTACTGTTATGCAGAAGCTGTGGCGTCTCTTTCTTTAATCATCTCCTGTATTTCGGGGTCACTCAGGGGGCCTGAAGCACCCCAACACCTCTCCCAGAGAGAAGAGCATTCTGGGCCGCAGGGCTGAAGATCTCCCCCGCGTCCTGGTCTGGCTCTCTGAGCCGCCAAGTCAGCTGATCTGAAATGAAAGCAAACACAGAAAGAGAGAACACACAATCCAGGTTTAAATCACATGATCAAAATCATCACACGTGAAGTCTTGTGTCTTCGTTCAATGCGAGGTTTAATAAATAGATTGTACAATAAGACAGAGTGCTGGATCAAGTACTATTCTCTGTGCGGCCGAATAACGAGTCTGGAAGCTGCTGTTTCTAATTAAACCACAGACAGCAGCAGACAGAGTATGACCTTGTTAACCTGGTGATGAAGCCATCAGATGTTTAATTCGTCTGGTCCTGAAATAACTCGAGTTTAAGCCACAGCAGCTTGTCAGAGCTGTTCAATATTAACCGTCCCCGCAGTGGTCGCCCCTCGGCCCTGAGCGAGATAATCTCCCTGCCGGTGACGGAGGGACTGGAGCGCGTAATACCCTCTGGTTTCCACGGCGATGGAAAAGGCGAGCGACCTTGAGTGCAGCAGCGCCAGAGATAAAAATCCAGACGGGGATTTAGTGAGAACCAGATCAGCCTGAGATCAAGCAAGAGTTTATTTTTACTTCTTAAATACCAAATGCAGAATGAGCCATAATGTGCAAACTCAATTTTGCCAGAATGCAGGAAGTGAAGTGAGCAGAGTGCATTCAGGAGGAACGCAGTGCAGCATTAACAAAAAACTTAAAAAATTAACCAAAAAAATTACTGAAAATACTGACTTATTGGAAAATTCTTTCCAGACTAAATATATTTAGATATATAATTTATATTTAAACTATATTATGTGTGACCAGGTGAAACAGCACTTTAGCATGTCTCCCGCGTTTGACGTCAGAGTGTGATGTACTCTGATAACCTCTGATAACAATCGACGAATGGGCGACATGGCTTTACAGTCAGAGTTTATCACCACCTGCTGGTTCAGCATGCTGAGACGGTGTGTTTATCTGGACCAATGATTTACTAATTGGACAAGGCAGGGGCATTACAGTACATGAATGCGGATATCCTGGCACAACCGCACTTCATGTTGGATAAATGGCTTTAACCGGTGAATTATAGGACATCAACATTGCAGACATTCAGCACGAGCGATGAGGACTACAGGCAGCGGTTTTGAAACGTTACGACAATTGTCAAGTCAAAGAACGACTTAGGGCGGAGTGTACGACTTAAGATGAAGACCCACTCAAGACCAACAACATTAGCATCGACTAGTTTTACAAGCAAACAGACTCTCAGTCAACGTCACTAAGGAGTGACGGAAGTGTTGGCGGCGCTTGACTCTGAACCCTGTACGAACACACATTTTATCAGTAGTAGTAGAAGTGTGTATAAAGCCAAAATGAAAAAATGACACTCATGTTCCTGGGAGTGTTAAAGGCGATCCCCATTAGTGTGATCCCCGCACTAATAATACTGGCCATATTATCTATTTTATAAGAACTGGTCTATATGGATATGAACACCAGGCAAATATAAGTGTACCCCTTAAAGCTCAGGACATTTTAGACATTATTTGTTTTGCTGTTTTTTTTTTATAAACGTATATAGGGCTCAGGATTGTGCAGTATAAAATGACACATCCTTTTTTTCAGCACAAAATAGGCAATATAATGAACTGAATTTTAGTTCAGTTTAACCAACTTCCCCAAACACGACACGAAAAAATAGAAACTGGGTCACAAAGGATATATATAAAGCACAGATACACACAATCACATGTTTCTATGGTTGCTTTTGGCTTTCTATGACCAAAATAATAATAATAATAATAATAATAACAATAATAGAATAATAATAATATGCTCATTTTGTGAGTTCTACATTTTTGCAACTTCATTCCAATATTCTGGTAGTGGTAAAATTTACCCTTTATAAAAGTAACTTTTGTTCTATCCAAAAACCCAAATACACAGTTTAAAGCTAGCAAGTCTAAAGCTTCCCTGTTAACACACACCAAAAAGGCTTCTATATAAGCACATGTATATTGTATATATATTTTTATTGTTATTGACCTATGCTGAGTCGGCACATATTGTAAAATAGCACTTGATTCAGCACATCTTACAGTGTAATGTTTGGTGGAAAATCACTGCAGGTGCTGTTGCAGAAAACGACCCGACTTGGCCCAAGTAATATTAGTTTTTATTATATTGTGCTTTAATATTTGCACATAGCTGTTAAATGGAGGTGAAGTCGGAATGTAACGTATACAATGTAAGTGATTGCAAGCAGCTGAGATTTGAAATATTTGTCAAATTTTATAAAGAATATACCATGAAATTTCACTGAATTCAGAAATTTTGGTTAAAGCTTAACGTAAACTTTTTAAAAAAAAGCTACACATATTAAAAATGTTTTTTAAGGCAATTTCATTTTTCCAATTCCTCACACTATCACTATGTGATGAAAAACACAGCGTGTGTTGCGGTACATGTGTTTTTTACCAATTCACAGGACACAATGACAACATACTGAAGTTAGCGTACTACACGTGATAAGATCCTGGTTAGGAGAGCGGTGCGATCTGATCATACATAGTGATAACTCGGTTCGATCCAATCAGACCTGGTGAGTATGTGATCATGTGTATGATAGGAGATAAGTGACAACATGATAAACGTATCGAGATGTACTGACAGGCACGCGGCTAGAAAGTAGAGTGAACTTGATGAGTACACATTGTTCCATTTTGATCTTGTTCCCTTTGTGTTCATGGTCTTCGTCAGGGTGTGACAGTGGCCTTATATAATTAAAATATGTGCCTTTTAAATGTACTGATTGTCTGTATTAGCAAGTAAAATAATTAAGTGTTATTATCCTATATGTTATGGGGTTTTACGTACAAACGTCTCCATTCAGACAGCGTTTAGGAAAGTTTGTATGGAGTCTTTCGGGACGATCTGTACAACAGATATAGATGGAGATATTTTTAGCCTGTTCCGTATAAACCCATTTTAAGCACCGTTAGTGATATTTTAATAAACTCCAGTAAAACAGGACCCTGGTCACCTTGGCATCCTGGGTGTAATGGTGATGCAACGGCGCGACTCCGTTCCTTTCCTCCTCCTCCAGTTGCTTGTGCGATTCCCTCCTCTCGTGGCCGCTCGTCTCGTTCTCCCAGCGAGCGAAGCCTTTGTTTTTAGAGTTCTTGCGATGTGGCCTGTACCTCATCTTGGGGAAAGTGTGCGATCCGGAGCCGGACTCGCTCCAGGCGTTCTCGGGCCACAGAGGATCGGTCTGAGTGGCCTGACTCGTCGTGGCTCTCTGGAAGCGAACGGAGATCCTCTGAGCAGAACCCGTCATCAGAGTGATGGATTTGGGTTCTAAATGAGAACCGGAAGGCGACACGGCGGGAAACTCAAACACCTCGTCTTCATCTGGAGAAGAAATAACATTGAATCAGAAGGCACGTTAGGGTCAAGATAAGGTCATGTTTTTAATTCGATGGATTTATTTTGTGTTTGACCTTAAAGACACACGGTGTGTGGTAACGGTGTACCTTTCGAGGTGGTCAGCGCGGGGCTGCTGGGTAACGAGCTGTGCGCTCCGGGGGAGACGCTGCAGAGAGAGGTGGAGCGCGGAAGTCTCCGACACGCTAACACCAACAACTCACGACACTGTTTATGACAATTAACTCCACAATCTGCAAGAAAACACAGGTCGTTATTTTTCTGTTACAGCATGACCCTGAGCGTTTTGTTCCTCTTACACCACAGCAAGTTCAGTCCTGTTGTCACTTCCATTATAGCAGCTATAAACACTCGTTCCCTCACCAGTCTCTCTTTATTCTCTCTTTAAGTTAATACGAGAAAAATGTTACTGAGAAACCACAAAGCAGCGTAAACTCCTCTGCCCTGAAGACGTGAGAAACCTACAGTATAGTTACAGCTTTACCTGACACTGGAGACTCCTTCCTTACAAATGTTACGCAATCAATTCCCTGTGAATGAGCTGTTGCTATAGAAACGCTAAAGTATTATCCTGTACCAAGAGCAATACTATAAACCTGTACTATTGTCAGAGCTGCAGTTATAGAAGATTAATCAACACCTTCTGACCAATCAGAGTGCAGGACAGAGTGCACTAGTGCTGCATGATGATGCGCTCATGATGATGATGTTACACTTTTCAAGTAACATATTGATAGCTGCAGAAAATATATCTAATTTTCTATCTAATCTATTTATGTATCTAATATTTGTCTATTTCATGTTGTGAGATTATTTTAAAACAAGTTTAAGATTATTCAGCTTGCTTTTTATTTATTATTTGGAGTCTTTACATCTTCTATTTGCCCATAATGCCATTTTCTGCATTGTGCATGCATACTGGGTTTAACACATTTACAATAAGACATTTCAGTAGTGTAAGAAGAAGTGAATTTATTTTAATAACGAATGGCTGGAATAAAGAACTAAAGCATACCTTTGCACTTGTAGCCCTGTTTAATAATCCCCCAGAGCTGAGAAAACAAGAACATACACACACACACACACACACACACACAGAGAGAGAGAGAGAGAGAGAGAGAGAGAGAGAGAGAGATGCTTACATTTTAAACCTCATACTGTCTTTAAACACTTCCCTTTGATTATGTATCTATTTTTTAAAAAAAAAGTCTGTTTATATTCTCTTGTAGAATAAAATCAGTGCCAGAAGCTCGTTCAAGCCGGCAGTGTGTAATAACGAGTATGTCTGATATCTGGCTGCGGCTGGAATCTAATCGTCTGGTGGTTTATCATTATTCCATTCGTTTAACTTGTAGAGTTGTGTGTGTGTGTGTGTGTGTGTGTGTGTGTGTGTGTGTGTGTGTGTGTGTGTTGTGTGGCGGAAACATAGCAATGCTTCATGAATAAAAACACTGTTATCATTGTATTTGTTAAAACATGCCTCTGAAATTCCTGACAGTGAAAATGAGTGTAATGTAGAGTAAATTCTATAAGATAAAGTGAACGTGATGCTTACAAATCCAGCGCAGTGCTCACAGAAAGTGGGCCTCAGGTACGTCATCTCCTGGAAGTTATGGATGAAACCCGGCCCCATTTTACACTGAAGTACAGGATTAGCACGCAGGAAATACGCCATCATCTCATCCTTACTGATCAACCCGTCTCTACAAAAACACACACACATACACAGACAGACAGACAAGGGAAGAGCGAGAGAGAGTGATAGAGCGAGATGGAGATTGACAGAGAGAACAAGACAGCAGACAGAAAAACAGAGACATAGAAAGATTGAGACAAACAGAGATTTGTAAGAAAGTAAGAAAGACAGAGAAAGTGGGATGGACAAAGAGTAGGCAGAAAGAGTAAGACAGAGAAAGGTCAAGAGAGTGAGACAGACAGATACAGAGACAGGTAGGAAAGGTTAGACACAAAGACAGATAAACAGACAGACAGATATAAATACACAGACCGACAGAGAAATAGGCAGATACACAGAGAGGTTTTCATTAGAACAGTTTCAGATTTTACATTTTACTTTTTCAGTACATGTCTCAATCATAAAAAATACTGATAACCACCACGTAATGCACCTTGGTGTAGTAACACAAGTCTAATAATAAACAAACTGTATGTGTCTAAAAATCTGGACTAAAATAAAGTGTATAAAGTGAGAAATCAGTGTTGTTGCTGCAGGTGTGTGTTGTGGGCATTGTGTGTGTGTTAAGCGTTCGGGACTCACTGATCTTTATCCAGCACACAGAAAGAATCCAAGAAGGGAAAATTAGCCGCTATGCTCTCGAAGTCCTCCTGTGAAATGTAGCCATCGTGATCGTGATCGTAGTTACGGAACACAGACTGTACAGGAGAGAAACAACAGACCATCACATTTCATTTCAGGAGGAAGCATCGCTAATAATCACCAATTTAAAAGAAGAGAAGAAGAATTATAAGAGCTTCTTACATCCACCACTTTGCGGATGTGTTTGTTGATGACAGAAGGATCAGGTTTAGTCGTCACTCCTGCAGCCCAGTCCAGAGGAGCGTGAGTTTTATTCGGCGTCGTTGGAGATGTAGGCTTTAGATAAACAACGTGATAGAACAAAGTGTTCAGAGGAAAGTCTAAACTCCTACCTAAATACATTTTGAACTCTAGTTGACATTCCACAAAGTTCAATTTGAGTTCAATTTGAAATTCCAGAATTTAAACTTTCCAAACTTTCCAAATCTACTCGAAATATCAAACATCCTACTTAAATTTCAAAATCAAGTCAAAACTCAATATTCCAGTTTACAAATCAAGTTTCAAATAAATACTAAAAAATAAAATAGAACTTGAATTTTAAAAACTAAATTTAAAACTCCAAATTATAATGCAAACTACACTTTATATTTCAAAATAAATTCCAAACACCAATTTAAATTTCAAACTACATTTTAAAATCGCAATTCCAAATACAATTGTAAATGCAATTTTAAATATCAAACTTCAGCTTAAATTTCAAAGTACTGTACAAATTTTAATTCCAAAATTCTATTTAAATTCCAAATTGTAAATAAAAATTCCAAGGCACAAATTTAATTATTGACTCCAGTTTAAATTTCAAGCTCCAAACTTTCTAAAGTTAAAATTTTAAACATTCATTTTTATTTTTCAGTTCTTTTTGCACAGGCGAAGTTTGATTGTTTGAAAAAAATATATTTTACAATTTTCAAATTTTAAATAAAATGTAAAACAAAGCCAAAAAATGTACTGTAAGTTAGTGGACTTTGAAGACTCTTTAATAACTTAAAACTTAATGAAAACATTTGTACTGTTTGTAACTATTTTCTCACTATTATAACTGTACCCTTTTCCAATTTGATCCTGTGTGTGTGTGTGTGTGTGTGTGTGTGTGTGTGTGTGTGTGTGCTCACCACGGATTTGGTGTTTCGTGGCTCTCGTAGTAAAGACAGCTCATAGATTTCGTCTTCAGTGTAGTAGAGATCTAGTGAAAGCTATAAATAAAGATAAAAAGGTCAAAGAGCCTTGGAATTATATTCATAGTAATAATAATTATATTTAAATAATTACTCTGGGTTTTTTGTTTTTTGATTTACAGGGACTGACTGCACTCAGACCAAGGGACCCTACAGTAAGTGACCTACAGCCAGCAGGTAGATGAGGTCCATGTTGGGCTCGACGTGAGCCGCTGAGCTCTGCAACGCCATCAGCTCTTTAAAGGTGATGTAGAGATGCTGCATTTTCACCAAGTTCAGTTTGCTCTGGTCAATCCAGTCAGGAAAAATCACATGCACAGCGATCAGGTCCTTCAGGTGCACACCCAGGATGGGGATCTTAAACCCCTCACACTCACTGTAGGCTTTACGGTAGGCACTGTAGTTCCCCTTTGACGACACCAGATCCGTCATCTCGCTCCAAATCTGCTCCAGAGAAAAAGAAAATTTGAAGCGACTAATACTAATTAGGCCTAAATGAACAAAAACATTAGAGGTCAATCTTTCCGAACTGCAGTTTAAATTTCAAACATTCCCCGACCAAACCAACTCCCCAACAAACTTTCTGCTGTGATTAAAATTTAAAATTCCAAAAAATTTAAAGTGCCGATGAATGTCAAATTCCATTATACAATTTAAACTATATTTTTATGTAAAATTGTATTGTCTAATTTCATTTCAAACACTTTTTACTCAAATTTACATTACAAATTCTAAAATCTGTGCTAAACTATAAAAAAAGAGAGAGAAAAAAACAAAGAAAAAAAAGGACTAACTACTAATTAAAATACAACTCCAATTTAAATTCCAAATTGCAAATTTTCCAAGATAAATTGAAAAAATTCCAAATAAATTTCAATTTCCACTATTCAATTTTAATTTCGAACCGCCATTTGAAAGACAATTTCCGAAATCTACTTAATAAAACAAACAAATTCCAAATTTCAGTTTAGACTTAAAATAAATGGCAAACTTCAACTGAAATTCTAAATGATAATTTTTATTGCAAATTCTAAATACCAACTTCAATACCAACTCCAAACTCCAAGCTAAATTCTAAACCACAAATTAAATTCCCAACTCTAACTGAAATTCCAGTACTTAATTCCAATTTAAATGGTTAACGTTTTTTATTTGAACTATTTCTAACTTTAAACTCCATTAATGATATAATATAAATTTCCAGTTTTAAAAAAATATTTAAAAACTAAACATTTTGCATATTCAAATATTTAAAATAAATATATGCCAAACTCAAATGAAAAATCTAATCTGTAATTTTAATTACAAAAGTTCCTAATGACAATTTTTCTAATTCAAAACTTTTTAAAGCCCATTTGAAATTTTAAACTCCAAACTCTAAACTGTTTATTAGCTGTAAGATGTAACTCTATGGCACTGAGGTTGACAAAGGTTATTTTGTTGTAGTTCATTCCAAAACAGACTTGTTTTTTGGGACAATCTTAATATTTATTTAGTCATCTTTAGTAAAGACTTTGATCCTGAACATGGAGGTGATGGATCCAGAGTATATCCTGTGAATACTGTGAGTGAGGTGGGAACAAAAATAATGAACAATATTCACTCTGAATGTGAATATACCTCACTGGCCAGGACTTAAAAACTGATGATTAATTTAAATGAATGTTAATAAGTAATAATTGATATCACATCATTGGAGAAACAGTTTCAAGATTCAATTGGCATATACATTTTATATTTCATATATAATTTTTATGATCCATAGCTGGATTTTCAGGAAGAATTGCCATCAGCCAATCAAAAATTGAGCAAAATAAAAAAATTATATTAATATTATTATTGTTGTTATTATTACCTTGGTGACATCAGCGCTGAGGTGTGCATGAGTTTCTTTCAGGCGTGAGATGGAGCTGTGACTCAAACCCCCAACCACCGCCATAAGTGTGTTGAAGTTCTGCAAGTGGAGAAGTTTCTGTGTGATAGAAAGTGAGAGTGAGTAAAAACTTGTCTCACTCATAAATGCCCATCTGTCTCATTTAGTCTGTCTCACTCAGACACGCCCATCTGTCTCACTCAGACACACCTGTTTGTCTCACTCAGATATGACCCTCTGACTCACTCAGACATGCACATCAGTCCCACTCAGACATACCTGTCCTTCACATTCAGCCACGCCCATCTGCCTCACTCAGACACACCCATATGTCTAACTCAGGCCATGTCCACCAGTGGATGTCCAAAACGAGATTTTTCTCTGCGGTTTTCTCCTTTCGTCAACACGCAAACGCAGTTTTGGTCATTGAAAACCGAGCTTGTGGAAAACTCCGTCCAAAGTGAAGATTTTCCAAAACTTGTTTTCAGTGGTGTTGTGTGGACAGGGGCAACGGAGATTTTGGCTTTTTGTAACGTCACCTTGTGCCGATGATGTAATTGTCTGTGTGCTCGTCTCCTTGATTTGACGTCAGCTTTATTTATGAGGATATTTTGTGCAATGGTGGATGTACGTACAGTAAACTTGTGACTGTGTTAACGTTGCGTACTGGACTTGCGTGTACATACATGCGCAGTTACTCACACATTATGTTAATGAATAGAGGTGCCTGAATGTACTACTAAGCTCACTGCTGCTACATACTGTACAAAACTCTGACGACACAGACCCCGCAGACAGAGACGGCTGTTTCGGCCGAGACCCGTCGGACTTCTACAAAGTGCAGGTAATGATGTTTTGTCTAGGATTCTGATTGGCCCGGGGACTCCTAAAAGCACTTAACAGGACGTTTTGTGTTTTCATGTGGACAAAGATATTTTTAAAACGTAGGTCGTGTGGACAGAATTATTTTTAAAAACGATGAAGAAAAATCTCCATTTTTAAAAATACCCGGCTACGTGTGGACATGGCCTCAGACATACTGGTCTGTTTGAACAACTTTTCTTTCTTCCATTAGTTCTTTTTCCTTTTTTACTATTACTTGCATCTTTTTTCCTTTGTTTTTTGCTGTCTACCTTTTCTCTAGCTAGTACTTTTAATTTTTCCTTCCCTCAGCCATCTAACATGAAGGAACTTTCTTCTGTTCTTTCTTTCTTTTGTTGTACATCATTTTATCTTTCCTTCTTTTTTTCATCTCTACAATCCAGGAGTTTCCTCATGCTTGGAAGAGATACAGAGGAAAAAAGACAGAGACCAACACGGAAAAGGAGCAGGAAGAAATACAGATGAAAAAAAAAAACAGATTGAAAAAAAGCAAGAAATAGTGGTACAGAATGGAAGAGAAGATGGACAAAAATTGAGAAATAAAAAGTTAAATGGAAAATAAGGAAAGATTTAGAGAGGAACAAAGCAAAGAAGAGACACCTCCACAGCCCCCATGTAAAACATTTCCCACAATGCACCAGGATGAGCCATTTAGTGCCCTCGAAACACAAAGAGAAGTCCTCCCTCGCTCGCCTTTGTTTTTGTGCCTGAAACATCAGTGTGGTGTTAATGCTAATGCTAATGCACTTCACGCACTGTGCTGTAATTGCCCTGAGTGACTAACGCTGCTTTGTTCCCGCTCTACTCCTCATCAGCACCATTAGCATATCAAACATTAGCATATCCGTCATTAGCATATCCATCATTAAAATATCAAAGAGGCAGCAAAATGTCAGTGTCCTCCATCTGAGTGCTTCACATCTCAGCAAACTCCCACAGATCTCCTCTTTTATTACTGATACACTGTTACACCATACTCTTCTTTTTCTTCTTCTTCCTCCTCCTTCTGTATTTTCCATACTAATGAAACATTATCCTTTTAAAGGTGTGAGTTTTCAGAATAAAGTGTGACACTCTATCCTTGACAAGTAATGATGTCATAACGACCAGCACGGCAAAGAACAAAGTATTCTTCTAGCCTTTCTTTTGAGTCAGTTGCGTTTTCTTTATGTCTATCATTTTTGTTCTTTTAATCATTCTATCCAGTGTTTTATCTTCTCTTTTTCCATTCCTTACTTTGTGTAATCCCTTCTTTGATTTCTTTCTTGTTTTAACTTGTTTTTTTTTATGTTTTCTTCTTTGTCTGCTTGCAACTGTTTGTTTCAATCTTTCAAGCTGTATGTTTGTCTTTATTTCTTTCATTTTTTTTCTTTTTTACTCCCCACTATTCTTTTGTTTTATCTCTTCATCACTTTTTCAGTAACACAAAATTTTATAATGACAAGCATGTTTAAATAGAAGATATAGGTGTAGGTGTTTGTGTGTGCGCATGTGTATAAGTGAATATTTGTGTGCATGTGTGAATATGTGTGTGTGTGTGTGTGTGTGTGTGTACCTGGGCCACATGGATAAACTTGCTGATGACGTCGGCTCTGTGCTGTGGTGTGAGTTTACTGAGGACCATCAGCTGAACCCACTGGGACACGCCATTAAACAGAGCGATAGAACGTTCCAGTGTGGGGTTCTCCATCACACAGCCATTCACCACATAGCTCTGATAGTCTGGGAACTGACACACACACACACACACACACACATATACACGTTTTCTTGGAAAATGCCTTTGTTATCTCTTGGTTTTCCTGTGTGCTGGATAAAGTTGTGCTTGATCAGTGGAAAGTCTGTATCACAGCTGATAAATAACACCTGTGGTCACCATGAGTGGAAAATGCAAACACAGCTCACAATTATTATCATTACGATGATGATGGTGATTATTATTATTATTATTATTATCCCTCACAGCCGGGTGCATTTACTTTTGGTGTAATGGGTTAGGTTTGACCAATAGTACAGGCGCTACTATAAAACAATGACAACACACACACACACACACACACACACACAGCTGCACGTTTTCCCAGGTGAAGTGAGTGTATTTATCTTTCCTGTCAGACTCACTGATATCCTGCGGATGGATTTGTACTCCAGGAAGGTGAGGTGCTCGGCCAGCTCCATGGGCTCCAGGTGATCGAACAGCAGCGACGCTTTGCCTTTCTTCACCTGCTTCTTCCTCTGTGTCAACTTCCTCATCCAGTCGTATGATGGGCTGTGCGTGTGTGTTTAGAAGATTAGTTACTTCCATTTACATAAAATTGCATAATGGCTCATTCTGCAATTAGAAACAATAGCATTCGCACTAAATCTATATTCCCTATATTAATAAAGGCTTCCTAACATCACATCTGCTTTCTTGGTTAAGGCCTACTGTAAATGTAACTTACAGGACCAGAGCACTAAAAATGTAATTCACTGTATACCTACACTACTGTATACTGTATGGCCAAAAGTATTTGCACCCTGTTCCAAAATCATGGATATATGGGAAGGATGGAATCTTAAGGATAAAAGTATCCGGCAATATAGGGCACTAGAAATATAGAACCCTGGCAATTTCTGGCACTGGAAATAGAGAACCCTAAAAATGGAGGGCACTGGAATTACATAACCCTGAAATTGCTTGGAACTACAACTATTGAACACTGGGAATGTAGCACACTGGACATATATAACCCTGGAAATGTATGGCACTGGAAATATAGAATCCCAGAAATGTATTTCACTGAAAATATAGAACTCTGGCAATATAGGGCACTTGAAATATGGAATTCTGGCAGTGTAGAGCACTGCAAATGTAGGGAACAGGAAATATAGATCCATGGAAATGTAGGGACCTGGAAATATGGAATTTTAGCTCTGGGAATGTAAAACACTAGAAGTATAGAACTCTGGCAGTGTAGGGCACTAGATGTATGGAAGCCTAAGGACATACTGTAGGGTTCTGGAAATATTGAACACTTAGAATATGGGACCATTGGAGTGGGGGAAGTGTGTGTTGTTTGTAATCGATGTGTCAACAATTCCTCTTAGAGATTGATACAGTACTTTATTGATCTATTCTAAGAATATCTGTATATTATGCTGGGATTATAGGACCAGACATATTGCAGGACATATTGCTACTGTAGGTCCCCAGAAACCTGTGTATAGAGGGCTCTGAGAATGAAATAGCCTATAAACAGAGGACTTTGGGAAAATAGGGTCTTGGCAATATAGGGCACTAGAAACAGCAAGCCCTTTAACATAAGGCACTGAGAATTTCGACCCTGGACATTTAGCTATTTGTGAATACAGCATTTGTGCGTATTCTGGGACCTTGAGAATCAGAGAACTCTTAAAATGTAGATCATTTAAAATAGTCAGTTCTCAGAACAGGTACTTAGGTAATATGTTGACGTTATGAAGTAAAATGATTAGACCCAGGTGGTTAAGTGCTCTAGACATGATCACAGAACTCGTTTAGGAGAGTAGCGAGCACATCAGATGCTGCAGTCGGAATCTACTAAAGGGCAAAATCTGCATTTGTACGAAATTAACATCAATCAGAGCAGTGTTAATCAACATCAGAGCCATCTCTTAATCTGTACAGGTCAACCATGACTAATTTATTACACTCAGATCTAACAGTGTGCTAATGGATACAGAGAGAGGCTGAGGAGTGTGTGTATACTCACATGGTGGAGATATCAAGCAGTCGGAGGTGTTGGTCACAGCCCAGCTGCGCCGCTACGTCTCTAAACTCCTCCGTCAGTCGGATCAGACCCAGATCCAGATCAAACTCAGCGGGGAACTCGACAATCCAGTACCTACACACACACACACACACACACACACACATACACACACACACACTGTTAATCCCTCAAATCATCAAGTTTTTGTCCTTTGTAGCCTTCTTTTGCTTCTTTTCCTTTTTTATAACCTGTTAGCTATCTGACGTTAAGAAGCTAGCTAAGGTTGCGAGCAAGCAATCTATCGCTATGCTAGCAATAAAAAAATAATGCTTATCATTGAGTGTGTAATTGTTTGATAACATTAAAGTCACACTTATGAGCATGTGTAAGAGTGTATATGGTCAGATTTACCTCATTAAATAGCAGATCTTTAGCCTCGTTTGCTCGCTCTCATCTCCTGTACAGTCCCGATATGTACACCAACTCGCTAAGGAATCTTACTTGAACACACTCTTGAAAACATAGCTATGTATGCTCATAATAATAAAAAAGAAACACTTCAGATACTCCTTGACTTACTACAGTAGGTCAATGTTTCAAACACAAACACAAACACACACACATGTAAAGGATATATGATGAGGAGTTTTCCCGCCAGTTCTGTTGATGAGACGTACCATCGGTGCATTAGCAGGAAAGTTCTGGGAAAGTGATTCCCATTTAGCCTTCCTTCATCGTCTACACACACACACACACACACATACACAGAAAAAAGTGTTATAGACATACTTTTATCCCAAGGGTAAAACATGATCATGTGACTTCTCAGTAGTCCTTGTTGTCATTGTTTTAGCTCAATGTTAGCTAAGCTAGCATGCTTCAAACTAGCAACTACTGCCCAGAGATGTTTGCTACACATTTGCAATGCCTAACTAGCACCTGACATCATGTAGATTGCTCAATTTTCCAGGAAAGCCTATTTTATTGACAAAGTAAAAAAAAGAAAAAAGAAAACCTCGCTAACAGTGTAGTTAGTAAAACTACAGTGTAGTTAGTATTCCTTTATTATACTTTTCCAAATAACTATTAATAATATTTTGTGTTTATAAACAAACAACAAAAAATTTATTTATTAGCTGGATGTTAGCTAAGCTAGCGTGCTTTAAAGATGTGCTTTACAAAGTTACAAATGTTTGCTACATGTTTGCTAAGTTTCACTAGCAACTAACATTATGTAGCTAGCTCAAATTTCCAAAAAGGCTGTTAGCTAATCTAAACTATTTTATTGATAAAGTAAAATAAAAAATAATAATAATAAATAAATAAAGCCTAGCTAACTGTGTAGTTCGAAAAATCACTAGCAGTGTTAATTTTACTACTAAGCATGCGAAGTCTGTACTTTTTATTTTGTGATGCAGCACAGTTGATTATTTCCACATAACATCATATTCCATAGTGTTTTATCCCTTTTATATGATTTTAACTTATGAAAATAACTATTATTTATATATTAATATACTTATATGAAAATAACTATTAACAATATATTATGTTTATAAACAAACAACACATAATAATTTATTTAGAGTATTTGTTTCATGCAGCTTTTTTTTCTGCCACCCCATTGGTTGTAAATGTTGATGTTCACAATCTGAATGTAAAAAAGGTGACAAAATTGAAAA
>JAQMYG010000005.1:8730595-8741038 GCA_030014215.1 Clariallabes teugelsi
ACACACACAAACACACACACACACACACACACACACACACACACACACACACACACACACACACACACACACACAGTTTAGCGTCTTGACTCACACCAGATGACCAAAAACACAACATGCCCAGATCCTCAAACTGAGCCACAGAGAGAGCAGATGACACAAAGCGGGAAGAGGAAATGAGAGAGAGAGAGAGGGAGGGAGAGAGAGAGAGAGAGAGAGAGTGAGAGAGAGACAGAGGTGGATAGACGGAGGATAGGATGGACAGAAATTCTGTGTGCGTGTTAGTAAAGACATGTACAAAAAGACTGTGATCTGACAGTGAGATGAAAAGGCAAGAGATGTGATGACTGCACACTACCTAGGGGTATGCCGTGAATGTGTGTGTGTGTGTGTTCCACTCTCAATTCCTCCTGTATTAAAGATGTGTGTGAAAGTGATTAATTTGTTTATGATGTCACAAGGATGTGCTGTGATTACTCACATTAAAATAAGTCATTAATGTTTCTTCATTTCCTTCTTTTTTTCCTTTTAAAGTGTGTGTGTGGGTTTTTTATATATATATATTTTTTAGTTTATTTAATTGCTTCTCCTGAGTGGTTTCATAGACATCATAAACTGCACACAGATCAGCAGGAGGAGCAAGTCTGTATATTAAACACCAGACGAGACATACGGGGCTGTTTATCTGCTCTGATGCCCTGCTCACAGATGTTTAATGGCTCTGATGCCCTGCTCATGGGTGTTTAACTGCTCTGATGCCCTGCTCGGGGATGTTTAGTTGCTCTGATACCCTGCTCAGGGGTGATAACCTGCTCTGATGCCCCTGGGTTTGTTATACATGAAGTAATTCACAGGTTTAGCAAAAGACAAGGTAACAGACTGCAGCATCTGATCAGTTCAGCACACCATAAAACCACATGCATCTTTCCTGCTCAAGTCACCTGATCCCACCCATGTGCACAAAACCATGTGCTTTAGTGATGCTCTTAAGTCTTACACCCTGAAATTAAACATTTTACAAAACTTTAGACCCGCCTCTAGACTCCAATGCCACACCCCCATAGTCAAACATGGAGTAGTGAAACAGCAAGCGACGTGGATTATCATAAAGTTTATTTGGAAGATTATAAAGTTTAACAATGGACTGTAGTTTACAGTAATTGTATAAAGATTGCGGGTACTTTTCTCTCTCTCTCTCTCTCTGTCTCCCTCTCTCTCAATTCCCTTTACCAGTCTGTGTCTCTCGCCCACTGTTGGTCGATTTGAGGATGTGATGACACTGTTATCAGTAACGAGGTTTACAATCAGAAATCTGAAACATGTGGACACACACACATACTCATATTGCAAAAATAATAAATATATTTTAATAAACATATATTCCTTTATATTTTCCAATAATCTAAGCGCCAAGGGGGTTTTCAGCATTAATTTAAAGATTTTCTGATTTTCATTTTTATAGAAAATAAAAAGCAGAAGAGAAAGCAGAGCTTTACGCTTCACTGAGGTTTTTATAAAGGTTCCAGAAATGCGTGACTTTAACAGTGAATCAGAATAAACTAGAATTAGTAGAATAGGATAAGTGGAACTACGAAGTTTGAGTGATATGAAGTTCAGTTCGACACCGAGCAGCAGATGCTCAGACCAACATAAAAACAACTTTTTTAAATAAATAAATAAATAAATAAATAAAATAGATGACATTAAGGTCAAAAGAAAATCACTAAATAAAACTTAAAAGAAGTGAGGTCACTTGATTATATATTAAAACAGATGTTTAATATTTTAATGTTTTATTTACTGTAGCTACAAATAACAGTTGTTCTAAAGTTATACTGATCTAAAAATAAAGGCGTAACCACAGTAATATTTTGAAATTCTTGGGAAACTTCACGCCTGTGTGCGGAGAGCATGGCGTACTCTTTAATTTTCATGCGGATAAAAATATGAAGTGTTTCCTGCACACTTCTCTCAGAACCTTAAACAGGACTGAAAGTGAAACTCTGTGTGTGTGTGTGTGTGTGTGTGTGTGAGAGCGAGAGAGAGAGAGAGAGAGAGAGTTAAACTGAAAAAAGCTTGATTACTTAGAAAGTAATCTTATTATAAAATAAAATGGTTGTTAGTACAGAACAAGTTATATGAGTTGTGAACAATATGCACAATATGAGCTAAGAAGGAAAGAAAAAGTTGAGGAACACGAACATTTCTGACAAGAGCAACAACAGAAACAAAAAGAACAACACAACAACAAAAAGAACAACAACAGAAACAAAAACAAAACCGGAAACAGCATTAACAGCAAATACAGGAATAATGACAACAACAACAACAACAACAACAACAGCAAGAGCAAACACAACAGCAAGAACGACAACAATGCAACAAAAAACAGCAACAGCAGTAATAACAACTAAAACAACAGAAACAGCAACAACAACAGAAATAGCAACAAAACCATAAACAACAGGAACAACACCAGCAATATGAGGAGCAACAACAACATAAACAGCTACAATAACAGAGACTAAAGGAACAACTCCAAAAACAACATAAGCAGCTACAATAACAGAGACTAAAGGAACAACTCCAACAACAACATAAACGACACCAGCAGCAACAACAAGAGCAAAAAAACTACAACAGAAACAACAACAGAACATCAAAAGCAACAACTCAACATTCTTTTCTGATGATTACATTTTCGTTGTATTTTTTTTCACATTTTAAGTTAATAAATATTCCCTTTAAAAATATATATATATAAATATAACCAGCAAGAACCAATTACGAAAGATGCGACTCTTCAGATAGAATCTCTCTCTCTCTCTCTCTCTCTCTCTCTCTCTCTCAAAGCCATATTCTCTCTTTTTTCCCCTCTCTTTCATTAATTCACTCCTCCCGCTCTTTCTGTATTCATCTTACTGTAAATGCTTTTTCTCTGTTTCTCTCCATCTATCCGTCTCTTTTTCACTTTATTTCAGTCTGGCTTTCTCAATTTTGTTTCCGACTCTCTCCCTCTCTTTCTCTATCTGAGCACAGAGAGACACAAAAGAGAGACACAATGTTTCTCTTTTCCTTTATTATTTTTCTCTTTCTCTGTTTTTCTTTCTCTTTTCTTTATTTCCATCTATTTTGTTCTTACTTTATCTTTCCAACTTTGAACTTAGATTTTTTTTTTTCTCCTTTCGTCTCTCGAGTCTTTCTTTCCTTCTTTCTTTCATTCTGGATACATGTAGTGCAGAATCATGTGTGTGTGTGTGTGAGTGTGTGTGTGTGTAAACAGTGGCGGGTCTTCCTGCTATTCTTTTCCCAGTGTGTGTTTCCTGCCTGTGTGGCTCTAAAAATACACACCACAGCTAAAGGTAAAGTGGAACACAACACAGGAGATGTGTCACACTGTGCGTGTGTGTGTGTGTGTGTGTGTGTTGGTGTGTGTGTTTAATTAGCAGCATGCTTGAGAAAATGTGGTACTTTTTGTCCATGTGACAGAGACGTGTGTGTGTGAGACAGAGAGAATCAATTCCCTGTAATGAGTAATGATAAAAGCGTTGTGTGTTTTCGCGTTTTCTCTGCAGCCCATCAACAGGATGTGTGTTTAAAAAAATCACAACTTCCTGCTCTGCTCTAAAGCAAGAAAGTGACGTTAGCGTCTCCTACGCCTTTAGCCTCACCTTCAAATGACCTCTAAAAAAAGAACACAGTAACAATGGCACATAAATCAAGCATCTGAGGACACAATAGAACGCGCCGCTAATGTCCTGCTAACAACAGCACCAACGACACGTCACGCTACAGAGTTAGCAGTGTGTTTGTTTTTTCAGCCACGCTGCAGACAAAACACTTCATCGCGACTTCATCACCAAAGAATTTCACACTCTATCTCTTTCTCTCAGTGAATAAACTTCCCCCCAGTTAGCATGAAAAGAAAACAACTAGCTGGCTAGCTAGGTAACTGATCATGAAACTATGAACTGCTAGAGCGATAGTATCCGTATTAGCATAAACATTAATTGTGCTAGCAAGTTAGCGATCTGTTCCAGCATTAGATGCTAATTGCAGACTGCAGTTTCTCTATCTTTCAGTCGGTCTGTCTATTATATTTATTTACTTTTTTACTTTTTTGTTTAGTTATTGGTGTACTGATTTACTTATCATTTTATTTATTTATTTATTTACAGTCTTGTCTATTTGTCTATATATTTAGCTATAGTGTTTTTTTTTTTTTTTACTTATTTATTGATTTACTTACTTACTTACCTCTATGTATTGTATACAGATCATCTACAAGTAGTCTACAGGTGGTTTACACATCATCAACAGGTAGTCTACAGGTTGTCTTCAGATCATCTACAGGTTGTCCTCAGGTGGTTTACAGATTGTCTATAGATCATCTAGATGTGGTCGACAGATTGTTACAGGTAGTCTATAGGCGGCCTACAGATTATCTTTAAATTACATAAAGGTGACCGACAGGTCGTCTATAGATCATGTACAGTGGGTCTACAGGTAATCTACAGGTGTTCTATAGACCATCTACAGGCGGCCTACAGTGGCTTACAGATTGTCTACAGGTCATCTACAGGTGTTCTACAGATCATCTACATGTGACCTACAGTGGCTTACCGATTGTCTAAAGATCATCTACAGGGCATCTACAGGTGGTCTGCAGATTGTTTACAGGTAGTCTATAGGTGGTCTACAGGTTGTCTCCAGATTATCTACAAATCCTCCACAGGTGGTCTTCACGTGGCCAACAAGTGGTCTACAGCTTGTCTAAAGATCATCAACAGATCTTCTACAGGTTGTTGGCCTGTTGATGAATTACTGAGATCACTTTGTTAAGTTTAAATCACTTATTTATTTTTAGTTAGGGCAAGTAAAACTAGCAGTTCAATGAGGTCTAAAGTAATGGCACCCTACAAAAGGAGAAGAGGTAGTGTGTGTCTTCGTTAGCCTACTGTACCTCCTACACTGATTGAGCTGCATTACTGAAAGATTTATGCTGTGCTGTGATTTCAGTGTTTAACTTTCACTGTAGTGGAAAAGAACCAGGAGCCATTCATGCAAACTCATCAAGAGCTTCATGTTCTCTGACAGAGCAAACAAAACACACACTTTTATGAATGCATCTGTATTTTTCCCCCCCCCACTTGGGCAATGAATGTCATAAGATGTGTCATGAGGTGCTGATCACATCATCAGCACTTACAGTGAACTTACAGTACAGCTTGCATTTACAGTGCACTACAGCCACAGCATTAGCATGTCTTCAGTGCCATACCTAGGAGATGCTCTTTGTCACTGTTTACCCGCTGATCATTTAAACATAAATAAGGAATTACTGCACTTGGAAATCTGAACAGCCACACGTCTGCTAACACTCATATCAATACCATTCCATTTCATACTTCATGTTTTAATCATACTGCTGATGTCATACCAGCGCAACATATTTTTACACTTCCATATTCTTAAACTTTTATACCTAGTTTATAATTTATTTCTATTCATCTGCAAATCCAGCATAATGTATACCCTTCTATTTTAATGCTATTTTATTTTTGATAACTTTTGTAAATATTGTACATTTTCAGCCTCAATTTGTATAATTTTCTAAAAATTCTTAAAGTTATATTACCTTTATGGAAAACAAAATATTTTTTTTTTTTATTTTACTCTTTAGTGCAATTTATTTCATCATGGTGAAATCTTTCAATTTAGGTCATGGCCAGTCATATTAGCATTTCACAACTTTAATATAAAAATATGGCACAAAATCCTACTATTCTTTTATTGCCATCTTTAAAAATGTGATGTAATTACGCAGACTGATTGATCTATCACCAACTGTAATGTCTGATTGGATGGACAGATAATGACATCATCGATGTATCACACAGGTTACAAGCCTGCGCATGATGGGAAAGTGCAGCAGTGTATTGTGTGGTAAGTTTGGTAAGAAGGAAGGAAGTTTTTTTTTTTATCTGAGTGCAGGCGGCGGCTTTGTTTGCAAGCGCACACACGCACACACAACTAAAATTAGAGCAGGAAAAATATGTTTGGTTGACTGATTAGTTTTCTATAACAGCAGCTCTGAAATTTATATTAATGCATGCACTCGTCCTGGTGTGTTATGGTTTCTACAGTAACGGCTCATTCACAGCTGCTGTGGTGTGAGAGGAATGAAACACTAGGGGGCGTGCTATTAGAGAAAAATAATCAGTGTTAGAGAAGATATTTCATTAGATTTTCATTCCTTTATTCATTTTCTACACCGCTTTATATTGTATAAAGGGTCGCGGGGGGCCTGAACCCTATCCCAGTAGTCGTAGGGCATGAGGCGGGGCACACTTGGACAGGGTGACAATCCATCGCAGGAAACACACACACAATCACTACGGGCAATTTGTGACTGCCACTTAGCCTAATATGCATGTTTTTGGACTGTGGGAGGAAACCGGAGTATCTGGAGGAAACCCACCAAGCACGGGGAGAACATGCACACTCAGAAAAATGCACACAGACCCGAGGCGGGAATCAAACCTGGACCCTGGAGATGCGAGGCCACGGTGCTTACCACTACGTCACCCTGCCGCCTTAATTAGATTTTCCTCAGAGAAAAACAACACCAAAAAGCTATCACTCACTCACTCACTCATATATACACACACACACACTTCAAAAGAAAAGTACGTCATGAGTGGCCTTGGCTGCTTTTCAGAAACCATTCCCAAAGGCATTAGCATGCCTCATGGCTAGCAACGTCAACCGCTCATGCTGCAGCGCTGCCCTGAAGAACTCTGAATAACATTCCATCACTCCGATCTGAATGAATCGCTGCATTCTGTTCATTCTGGCCGTGAAGCAGCGGTTAAGCTGTACTCGTCTCACACGTCAGACTTACACAATTCCTCATAAACAACCCTAACGCCATCTCCCCTGAGGAGTTATCGTTAGACAACCTTAAAATCCTAGCGTGTGAATCCTGAATGTGGCTTTCATTACAGAAATATCAGCAGCTTCCACTATATAACTGAATACGTCACTGTGACAAAATGTGTCAGTGTGTACTTGTGTGTCAAGGTGCCCTACGTGTTCTTAGTATGTGTGACAAGGTCTCCTGAGAGATCAAAGATCTCCTGAGAGATCAAAGGCAATCAAAATCTTACAAAATGATACTAATGCAAAATTCGAGTGCGAGTTTATAACGAAAATGGAGAAAAAACCTTTACAGAGTAGGTCTAATTGTCGCCCACATGAACATGAACCTAACTTTACCGCTATAATGACATTACTTCGAGAAACAACCTGCAGAACAAGCTGATAACTTTCCTCCAACTGCACGTCCCATCTCTCTTTATTCTCTCTCTTCAAGTTAATGAGGGAAGAAAATTGTGAAAAACCCCGGTTACACAGCGCCAACACTGGAGACTCCTTCCATATATTTTACAGAAATGATTCTTCCGGTTGTGATCAGACCAGCGTACTCTCAGCATACACGACCTTGTGAATGAGCGGTTGCTATGGTAACGATACCGGATCAGAGAGCGAGCATTAATATAAAGCTGCACTGCTGTCAGGGCTGCTGTTATAAAGAATAAAACAACACCTGTTGCAAATCACCAGACCTGCTCGTAACACACTTACACACAGCAATAAATTTACACAGTGAGCTACGGTGGTTAGTTTTCAATATAATAGCAGTAAAAGGATATACTTTTTAAACGTTGTGGTTAGACATTTTATGTCTCGAAGCAAAATGAACAGGAGGAGGAAGAGAGCAGTGATGTCACAGACCAAGTGAACCAAATGCTCTCATATCAGGAGCCAGGCACCCCGCTACCTCTCTCTCTCTCTCTCTCTCTCTCCCTCTTTCACACACACATACACATTCTATAAATAGCTAGTTTACTGGAAACAGGAGCTCCAACACAATCAGGGAGAGAGGGGGAGGGTTTGGTGTGTGTGTGTGTGTGTGTGTGTGCAGGTTTTCTGAAGGTCCCGATAATGATAGAAATGTGTCTGGTCCTGATAGTGTGTGTGTGTGTGTGTGTGTGTGTGTGTGTGTGTGTGTGTGTGCGTGCATGTGAAAATACCCCACTGATTAACAATGAGGTAATTAGAGCAAGAGTAAAGACATTAATGACTGTGTGTGTGTGTGTGTGTGTGTGTGTGTGTGTGAACAAAGACAGTGTTGTGATCCGAAGGTTAATTATTGAAGAGACGTGCAAATCCACATGTGGATTTTCCCTGCAATTTGGAAAAAAACAAGCGAGCAAAACTATCATTCTTCCTGTGCATGAATACAGACACAAACACACATACACACACACACACACACACACACACACACACACACACAGAGGCAACTTCCTCACCTGTAGCGTAGCAACTTTTTGAAGTGGGGAAGTCATGTTATAGCAGCGATCAAACATCCTGTGGTGCACTCACATGCAAACACACCCACACACACACACACACATACACACACACACACACACACAGATTTTTTTTTTTTGCATTTGCAATACACAGCTGATGCACGATACTGCAGGGCAGGTGAGGGTGCAGAAACTTTCTAAGCATTTAAGTTTAGAAGAGAGCAAGTCGAGGATTTTACACTCACAGTAATCACCTTAACTAGTTCTCTTTTTATAAATAAATAAAAAACCAGCAGTAGCAACTTTTTTTACAAATTAATTTAGCATATTATTAACTGCTCTTTAAAAAAAAAAAAAAAAGAAATAACAGCAGGTTATTTGGAAATCATCCCCAGGAAATGAGAGGAGTCCTTGCTAAATATAATACATTCGTCAGAAATTGCTTTTTTCTTTCTTTCTTTTTTTATTTTATTTTGTCTTACATCGAAGAATATTGTTGCAAAAGAGTTTTGTTCTTTTTGATAGTAAAAATACCAAACAGAAATAATTTTTATTAAAAACTGTTGAGAAGCGTCACGGTAGAACATCGGTGCTGGTTAAAGTAGGAAATGATTGACTGCTCGACTTTTGACACATCGCACCGGTTTAAACATGGCTGCATTTCTTACACTACACAACGTTTATCATTTGTGATCTGGTGTTTTGTGGATGTGGTGGTATACAATACTACACAAACATTTTCAGGCGAGGCTTGTGCTACGACATCTTTCACCTGACAAGGTTTGAGGTTTAAATCTCTACTAGAACGACTGATACCAGTTCACCTAACATGGTTCATTCTGAGTAAACAAGGATGTTTCTCAGGCTGTCTATCATCAGTTCACTGCTTTCATCACACAGTTTGATCTGCAGCTTTTCTGTTAAAATCTGACAGCTACACTTTGGACCCTGCATGTTTATCATTTAATTTTTACACATCAGAAACAGCTGAAATGAGAAATATGATAATCCTACACAATGCACACACACAAAAAAAAACTACTGTTTGCGTCCATAACCTTGTGATTGTAACCTGTTGCCAAACAAGTTTACTTACTAAACTTAAAATAAAGTCAGTACTGGGAATTTCATTGCATTTATTTAACCTATTACACAAATTTACATTTAGAAGCATGGTTTTCTTTTTAATATACAATTCAATTCAATTTGATTTAAATAGCACTTTTAACAATGGTCACTGAATCAAAACAATTTATGGAAATAAGTTTGAAAAATGTGAGAAACTATGTATAACTGATAATGATCAGTGTGTCTCTACTGAGCAAGCCATGAAAAAATATTAAACAGAATAAATTAGTTAGTAATAATGATTAATAAATTAAATCAGGTTTATTCCACGATCAGTGCTGGTTAAAGTAATAACCTACTAAGCTCTGTTTTTGGATACATTTCTGTTCTGGTTCTACTGGACTCAGGTGAACTAGTTTACTTAATTTTCTTGACACTGAAATACTACTATATGATTTCATAATGTTTAAATGTTGATCCTGATCAATAAACTTAAAAAATTTTTTTTTATAGTAATTCACACAGACTCTTTTATTTATACATTTTTTACTGAACATGCCTAGGCTTCATAGACTCTTTGTTTTGATCAAATCAATTTGTGCTAATTATTTCTGTAAAGGGCGACATGGTGGCGTAGTGGTTAGCACTGTCGCCTTGCACCACCCGGGTCTGGGTTCAATTCCCGGCCAGGCTCGATTCCCATCTCTGTGCATGGAGTTTGCATGTTCTCCCCATGCTTGGTGGGTTTCCTCCGGATACTCCGGTTTCCTTCCACAGTCCAAAGATATTCAGGCTAGGCCAACTGGTGTTCCCAAATTGCCCGTAGTGTGTGAGTGTGTGTATGGTGTGTGCACTGCGATAGATTGGCACCCTGTCCAGGGTGTACCCTGCCTTGTGCCCTAAGCCTCCTGGGATAGACTCCAGGGCCCGTATTCACAAAGCTTCTTAGAATTCTCTCAGAGAGCTCCTATCTTAGCTTAAAAAGTCCTAGCTG
>JAQMYG010000005.1:8756537-8769932 GCA_030014215.1 Clariallabes teugelsi
TGGTTTACGAGTGTTTTGGAATACGAGCCCACTTCCGGAACGAATTATGCTCGTAATCCGAGGTTCCACTGTATATGAAATTTTTTAAATCCTGCTTAGCAAACATGCTATGTTAGGAAGTTATAAAATTTTTAATTCATTATTAGCAATGTATTTACCTTAAACTTCTAAAAATCTTTCTTTCACACAGATTTGAATAGTCAATTACTTTTAGTTTTTTTTCTGCTTTTAGTTAATTAGCTAGAATGCTAACTTAACTAGGAATCAAAAGACATGTGTAAGGTTATTAGCCAGTTTAGCTGAAATTCCTTAGAATATTCCTTTCATGGTCAGATTAAAAATGTTTTTTGCTTCTGCTCTTAGTAATCATGCCTTAGATAGACTAATAATAGACTATATTAGTATTATTTTTAAACTGCTGATGACCTGAATGTCGTTACTGAGGCTAACTCCAGTGCTAGCTCTACATTGGCTACACTCTGCTAACTGAGCCCTGGGCCTTTTATGAGGTATTCATTAAAAAAAGATATTATTGTTAATATGGTTTAATATCTGTTAGTGTTACAGTGATGTGAGTTAAATGTAAACACCAGAGTGTTTTGAAGTGATTAGTATGTGAGCTGAAGCGCACAGTGTTTCACCTGCAGCCTCGGGGAGAACACAGCGCTTGTGTGTGGCATCGAGCACCCGGGGGGGCGTACAGAAGCACTGGTACGAGCCGTAATTATTTATACACTGACCATCCACACAGTTCAACTCGTCTAAACACTCGTCTGTGTCTGAAAGAGAGAGAGAGAGGGAGAGAGAGAGAGATTTGGTTATGTGCATAAATAGGTTTAACCACACACACACATACACAATAAATGTATATATCATGGCTTCATACAGAGGCCTTTGTTCCCAGCCTGTGTGTGTGTGTGTGTGTGTGTGTGTGTGTGTGTGTGTGGACAGCTGTGGTGTGCCATAGAACTATGGTTTGTATCATTAAGGCACAATGTTTCTCAAACCTCCTCCACCCAAAGTTATACCATTTAAATAGCACACACACAGTTCAACTCATCTAAACACTCGTCTGTGCCCGAAAGAGAGAGAGAGAGAGAGAGAGAGAGAGAGAGATTTGGTTATGTGCATATACACACACACACACAAGCCCAACCACAAGCATGAGGTGATTTCTTTATATATATATAACTCTAAATAATGTTTGAGTATTTTTGGCATGGTATGCTTCTGCTATCTAAAACACACACAGAGACACACACACACACACACACACACACACACACTGCTATGTGGATGACACTGGGGACACTCCCTCCCTCAGGCACTCGTGTTTCTGCTTAGATCCCCACATGTCTGACAGACATCTCAACATGGATGGAGCTCATCTGCTGAACTTGACCCCAGACGTTCAGCCGTCCTTCTCCTCTCACACACTGCTGATCTGAGATCCTTATGTCTCACCACACAGCCCACTCAGGTGCTCGTTCAGTCTCGAGACAAATCCTGCACCTCATTCCTGGCAGGTCTGCTCCTCTGAGCTCTGTTCCACCTCTGCAACTGACCCAGAACTCAGCTTCACCACTTGTTTTCACCCTGTTACCACAGAGCCCTGATCACCCCCTGCCGTGCGCCTCGCTCCCTCTTACCCTCTCTGCACTGCTCCACTCCTCTCTTCATCTCTAAGACCCAAGCAATCACTAAAGACTGATCAGCACTTTAACTTAATAAACCCAGCCATACAGTATGTGCGCTTCACCTCCAAAAAAAAAGTTTTTACATTTATTCATTTTTCTGGGTGAGATTGCCTGAAAAATGCAAGACAAGTAAATAATGCCAGATAGATTGTAACGGCCTGATAAATGATCACAGCCACGATACGCCAGCTCACCTAAACACTGCAGTATGTTCTCGTCGTAGTAGAGTCCAGCCTTGCAGTAACACTCGAATGCTCCTGGTGTGTCCTGACAGAATCCGTCCTTACAGATCTCATCCTTAAAGATTTCACATTCATCAGCATCTGGCACACACATTCACACACACACAGAGAGAGAGAGAGAGAGAGAGAGAGAATGTTATATTAACAGAACAATAAGACATCTGAAAGTTGAAAGTACCACAGGATTAGTAAATACATGTAAATACATTACATAAAATTGAAAATAATAAACATGTAAGCACATTTATTTGTTAAAAATGTTATTCACCTTTAGTTTTTAATCATGTATAAATATTACAACTTACATAATTACAATTTCATTTTTTTGACTTTTTTTCTTTCACAGTGCTTTTAGCTTCTTTCTTTTTTCTCTTTTTCATCCCATCTGTTGCTCATCCAGTGCTGTCCTGTCTGTCTGGTTTTCCCTTTTCTGTATTCTTTTTCTCTCTTTTTATTTGTAATTCTATTTCTTTCCTGTGATCTATTTATTTATTTCCCTATTACACACACCTTTGTATGTAACAGGTGAGGCGTTGTCTTCCTTTGGAATGTTTCCTCGTCCGGCCGGACACATCTGAGTGAACTGATCTGAGAAAGTGATGTCATCATGACAGAGTTAATATGGTATATATGATACAAGCTAAATACATTTGAATAAATTACATAAAATAATAAAAATACTTCATGAATAAAATAAAACGTTTGATAAGAGAAAATTACCAGAGGGAAGAATAATTTAGTAAGATAATAATTTAGAGAGATGCTTGAGATGATCAATCCAATCAGAATGCAGCTCTGTAGATCAGTGGCCATGTGTTAGCGTATCTTACCTGAGCCTTGGACGGGACAGGGGAAAACCTCACAGTTGTCGCCCCATCCTGCTCCGAGCGTACAGCAGCACTCCTCGATGGTCACGTTGCTCGCCAACACGTTATCGCAAAGGTTTTCATCGCTCAGGTTGTAGTAACACACTTTCCTCTCTGTGGACGAGGCTGCAGAGAAACAACGCAACGTCAGGATATATCTGCGCTGATTATTTAACAGGAGCGCCACGGATACAAACTGGTTTCTATGGTAATCTAATGCCAGCTAATTAGCTAGCTATTTACTGAGAGTGCAGTAATGCAGACTTGGACAACATTTACGTGTGCAATGTTTCTCTCCAGCGATGTTTTCTCTTCACGCCACACATAATGAAGGTATTATTTGTGATTCATATTATTTTCATGTTTAACTAGTGTCTAGTGTGTCTGGGTTCCTCTAGGTTCCTCATGACAGGAGAGTTTAGATTTACACTATTTTATACTGCATTTTATTCTATTTGTATAGTTTCATAGGTTTATACAGTAAATACAGTGGAACCTCGGATTGTGAGTAACTCAGATTGCGAGTGACCCAGTTTGTCACTCGCAAACGGAAACACTTATCTGTCAGGATTTATTTTTTACATTTTAAAGGTAAAGGTAATGTTAAGGTTGCAGTTTAATTTGTTTTATTTTTACTTTATATTTATAATTTATAAATTATTTTTATATATTTATTTTTTGGGGGTTGTGGAACGAATCGTCTGAGTTTCCTTTATTTCTTATGGGGAAATTCGCTTTGAAATATGAGTGTTTTGATATACAAGCACACTTCCGGAACAAATTATGCTCGCAATCCAAGGTTCCACTGTACAGATTTCTTTAAACGTCACAATAATTTCTAACAAATGAACCCTTTAATACTTCTGCCATAAGCACTTGTTCATCTCTGATTTCTTTTTGATTTAACTTACATTTTTACTCATCAAACACAAAGAAACATCGTAACTTTTTTCATTCTCAATGTATTCAGATTATTAGTTTTCTTTTTTCTGTCTTTTTTATCTCCTCATCAACAAATTACTGCAGTCACTCTGATTAAAAACTGAAAATCAAAGCTTGAGTCAAATGTACTCTCTGTTCTTTTTTTCTTATCATTTTATGATTCTTGACATCTCTTGATCTTGACATCGTTTCAACCTCACACTTTCCCAGTCTTTCCCTGAACACATTTTTATCTGCTTTTCCTACAGTTCCACAGGTAAACTTTTCTTTTCTATTCTGATTTTTATCACACACACACACACACACACACACACACACAGGAAAAGTTAACATTCCTTTACACCAGACGCTTAAAGCATGTTAAATGTTGTGTAATCACCACCGTGGCCTTCTTCCCACCAGATCCAACCTAGCACATGACAAAACATGCCAAATTCCCCCAACAATAAATGTGTAAAAACAAGAAGTCTTTTTAAATGCAATATTTTTGAAAACTGGAGTCATGTGACTGGAGCTCATTATAATATCAGAGTTAGTGGAAAGTATCACACACAGAGGCGAAGAGAAAGAGAGCCCAATAAACAACAAGAGATTCTGAAATACAAGTAAAGTGGCACTGAAGACTTTAATCAGAGTTGAGTTTACACAGGACAGCAGGATGAAAGATGGAGGTTAGGGACATGAATCACCAGAGATCACCCGATGTGATATTATCGCGATCCCTACAGTAGGTGCCGATTGGATTGTAATTCTGTACACATCACAATTTTATAAATAACCCAATTTAATATATATATATTTCCTTATTACTGGTTAAAAAAAACATTTTTCCGGAATCTTGGAAGCCGGGTGGTGAAGCGGGCACAGGGTCACTGAACCTGCAAGGAGGAGCGAGCACAAGGTCCTCAGAGCCGAGTGGCGGAGCGAACGTGGGGTCCTCAAACCCGGGTGTCAGAGCGACCAAGGGGTTCTAAAACCCGGGCAGCGCAGGGCATGACATGGGTAGCACAGGGTGCTCAGAGCAGACTAGGTCCTCAACAGGGTTCTCAGAGCAGACCGGGCCCTCAGCAGGGTTCTCAGTACAGTTTGGGCTCTCGGGAGTGTTCTCAGAGCAGACTGGGCCTTCCGAAGGGTTCTCAGAGCAGACTGGGCACCCGAGAGGGTTCTCAGAGCAGACTGGGCCCTCGGCAGGGTTCTCAGAACAGACTGGGCTCTCGGGAGTGTTCTCAGGGCAGACTGGGCCCTCAACAGGGTTCTTATAGCAGGGTTCTTCACTAAGGCTAACAGGTACATCTGGGCATATTCGTCATGTGCACTCCGTTGACACTTGTTCTGCGTCACCACCCTGGACATTGCTGCCCCTAGACATTCTAGTCCATTCCTCGCGGTCATTGTGGGGAGCCACGTCACCCTAAACACCGTAATGCTGTGTCCTGAAGGGCACATGCCATATCACAAGCCGGGAGCCTTCTCAGCTAGACTGTGCTGATCGCTTCCCTCTGCCTGTCTCTCTCCAGATCTCTCTACAGGATCCCGCTCCTCTCTCTCCCACGCTCTACACAATGACACGCCTGGTGGCGCCCTCTGTGGACATTCCTGATAAAGAGGCTGTTATGTCCTTCTTTAACGCTTTTTAACGCATTGTGAATTTTCAATAGCGACCCCGAAACTCTGGAATGAGCTGCTCCTGTACATCAGGCAGACCTTTTTTAATCTAAAAAAAATCTAAAATTTGTTTGTGGAAACGATTTAATTTGAGTTGAAAACTGGTTCGAACTGGCTAGTGACAAGTCACTGGGTGATAGGCATGCCTCACCGTTAATTTCATTTTAAAAAATGTTTCCATTCCCAATAAACAAATGTAAGAGTTATTCTTTAAACGTTTTTTGTGTTTAAGGCGTTTTGTTACCTTTCGGTGCTGGTAAACACTTCGCCGTCATCTGGTTGAACTCGAAGCCCTCCTCAGGACATGCACAGGTGAAAGACCCTGGGACGTTTTCACACACCGCCTCACCGCAAACATCGCTCAGGAGCTCACACTCGTTCATGTCTACAGAGGAAAGAAAGATCTGTTTACTCAGTAGGGTTTACTGAGTGCTAAACCTAAAGGTTTTCCCATCATCACAGCTCTACTGCAGCATCACATCTACCACATGGCCTTATGGGAGGGGTGTAGGGGGAGGGGGGTTGGGGTAACTGGGTTTTGGAGGATAACGGTTAAAGAAGGCGTGTTCTTACCCTCACAGCCCTGACCGCTGCGTTTGTCCTCATAGCCAGGGTCACACTGACACAAAAATGATCCCACAGTATTGTGACACACACCGTGCCCACATACACTCCTGTTCAGAGTGCACTCATCCACATCTACAGAGAGAGAGAGAAACTTAAAAAATTTGTTTTTACATTTTTAATTTTATTTCAATTTGGGTTTCATCTTATTACCTCTTTAATTATTTCTTATTATTATTAGTAGTAGTAGTAGTAGTTTAAATACAGTACATATATGGTTATGGTCATGATAATGAAGTTTGTTGAAGAGAGAGACAGAGAGAGAGACAGAGAAAGACAGAGAGTGTGTGAGGGGGCAGAAAGAAGAAGAGATCACAGGGAACAGACACGGAAACGGACACAGGAAATGGACACAGGAAAAAATCTAATAAGAGACAGTGAGACAGGTAGAGCGAGGCATTGGGAGAGAACAGAGCGTTAAACAAGGACATAAGCAGACAGAGATAGAGACGAGAGAGACAGAGGGAGTGTTAACCCGTAGTCATGTGACACTGAGTTGAGAAGAGTCCAAGCGACCTGAAAAACGAGTCCAATGAAGAAGTGCCAAAATGAGCAGTTCCCCGAATGACCACTAGGTGACCACCAGCTCCAAAAGTGAGTCAATCCTCATAGAGTCCCATATTAAAATGTTGAACTTTACAACAGAAATTAACGCGTTTTCAGCCTGGTATAAACATTATATTAAGCCATTAAGTTATGTTTAATTAGGGGTGTATTAGGGGTGCATAGCAGGTGTCAATCCGCTACAGTATCCGTCTGCTATGTATGACTTTAGCTTTACTTTTAGCTTACAGCAAGAAATGCTGGAGTTAACGCGGGGTGATTTGTAGGGTACGAATGACCGAGTTCAATGAAATGCAGTAGCATAGAAATTAATGTTAGCCACCATAGGATTTTAGCTAAGTTATTGCTAAGATCGCTAGCTTGTGGTAACTGAGGTAAGCAGGTGGGTTCTAAACAACATGCTGTTTGCCCATTTTACGGATTAACCAGGGTTCAGGCAGAGTCACAGACACAACTTACTTATTAATGCATAACATAGACTGTAAACCTATAGAGGGATGGAGGAGGACAGACAAATGAGAGGATAACACACACACACACACACACACACACACACACACAAACACACACACAGGAGAAGCTCTAATGTCTTTCACATTCATCCTGCTTTTATTTTTTATCCTGCAGTAAAAGAGGAAACGTTTCAGCTGCCGTCTAGACACTCAGGAATACTTTACACTCAGCACTGATTCCCTCCAGACCTCTGTGTGTGCATGTGTGTGTGCGTGCGTGTGCGTGTGTGTGTGTGTACTTACCCTCACACTCGGGTGGATCCTGTGTCCAGGCATATCCAGGCTCACAGATGAAGTAAAACGAGCTCTCTGTGTTCACACACTCCACACTGTGTGGCTTAAGAGGCTCCTCTACACACTCGTCTATGTCTGCACGCACACACACACACACACAAACACTTTGTCAAAACTAACAGAGGGCAGAAGAAAGAAGTGTTTCTGAAGTGTGTGCGTGTGCATGTGTGCTACCTTGGCAGCGAGTGCCGTTGACCTGCCTGTACCCCAGGGGGCAGTTACAGTGGTACGATCCGATGTTATTCACACACTGACCAACATTATCACACAGTCCTCTCTGCTCCTGACACTCATCCACATCTACACACACACACTAGGTTTTGGTATCACATAAACATTGCATATAACATACATCATTTTAGGATGTGCCCTTGGTTCTTTATGTCGCATACTGTTACTGTGTGTGTGTGTGTGTGTGTGTACCGTCACACTGCTCTCCTGACTCAGACAGGGTAAATCCACTTCCACAGTGACAGATGAACGTTCCCTCTGTGTTCGCACAGTGACCCCTCGTACACACACTCTCATCCTGGCACTCATCAATGTCTGTAACACACACACACACACACACACACACACACACACACACACACACACACACACACACACATTAAGAAGGAATAATTGATACATTGTAACAGAAAGTGTATAGAATACAGAAAAAAAACTTTGATTTAACTGTGCATTGTGGGTGATTTACCTGTGCATTGTGGGTAATATACCTGTGCATTGTGAGTAAAGTGCCTGTGCACTGTGGGTGATTCACCTGTGCATTGTGGGTAAGGTACCTGTGCATTGAGGGGGATTCAGCTGTGCATTACCTGTGCATCTTGAGTAAAGTGTCTGTGCATTGTGAGTGATTTCCCTGTGCATTGTGAGTGATTTCCCTGTGCATTGTGGGTAAGTTACCTGTTAATTGTGGGGCAAGTTACCTGTGCATTGTAGGTGATTTACCTGTGCATTGTGGGTAAGTTACCTGAGAATTGTGGGTAATTAACCATGTACTTGTGCATTGTGGTTGATTTACCTGTTCATTTTGGGTAAGATACCTGTGCATTGTGGGTAAGTTACCTGTGCATTGTGGGTAAGTTACCTGTGCATTGTGTGTTAAGTGCCTCTGCATTTTGGATGACTTACCTGTGCATTGTGGGCAAGTCACCTGTGCATTGTAGATGATTCACCTGTCCATTGTGGGTAAGTTAATTGTGCATTGTGAAAAAAGTGCCTGTGCATTGTGGGTGATTTACCTGTTCATTGTGTGTGAAGTGCCTATGCATTGTGGTTGATTTACCTGTGCATTGTGGTTAAGTTAACTTTTCATTGTGGGCAAGTTACCTGAGCATTGTGGGTAATTAACTATGTACTTGTGCATTGTGGTTGATTTACCTGTTCATTTTGGGTAAGTTACCTGTGCGTCGTGGATAAGTTACCTGTGAATTGTGGGTAAAGTGCCTGTGCATTTTGGGTGATTTACCTGTGCATTGTGGGTAAGTTACCTGAGCATTGTGGGTAATTAACCATGTACTTGTGCATTGTGGTTGATTTACCTGTGCATTGTGAGTAAGTTACCTGTGCATTGTGTGTTAAGTGCCTTTGCATTGTGGGTGACTTACCTGTGATTGTGGGCAAGTCATTGTGGGTCAGCTATGCATTTTGGGCAAGTCACCTGTGCATTGTAGATGATTTACCTGTCCATTGTGGAAAAAGTGCCTGTGCATTGTGGGTGATTTACCTGTGCATTGTGAATGAGTCACATGTGCATCTTGAGTAGAGTGCATTTCGGGTTTATTTTTGCACTATGGCTAAGTCACCTATGCATTGTGGGTAAAGTGTCTGTGCATTGTGGGGGATTTACCTGTACAGGCTTTGCGGTCTGGAGTGGGAGTGAAGCCGTCATCACATGTACAGATGAAGAAGCCTTCACGATTGGAGCACTGACCATGAACACACACGGAGCTATTCACACACTCATCGATATCTGAAACACAGTGTGCACAGTGATATAAACACACAGACAGACAGACAGACAGACAGACAGACAAAGACATTTCTTACCTACACACTTGCCATCTTTGCCCTGGAAGCCTTCAGGACACGGGCTGCACATGTACGCGCCAAGTGTGTTATAACACAGACCAGACGGACACACACTCCCATTCTGACACTCGTCTACGTCTGCAGAGAGAGAGAGAGATGAAGAAAGAGAGAGTTAGTTCTCCATATCTTCTGAGCCTCCAAAAATACAAGATTTTGAAACAATAATGTATCATTCGTGATGAAACGAAAGGTTGAGGAACAAAAAAGAAAGAAAATGCACAGAAGTATTTAGAAAAAAAATAGAAAATCATGAAAAATATGGAATGAAAAGAAATAAGAAAGAAAAAGAATGAAAAAATGTAACTAAAAGACTGAAACTCTGCCTATTGTAATACCTATATGTAATAAGTAGCTGTGAGATAAGCATCATCCTGCCTGTTGCCATAGCAACGACTGGTCCAGCTGGTCAGTGCAGGTACAGACCTTTACTTTACTTTACTATTGCTTTACTTATTGTGTGTGTGTGTGTGTGTGTGTGTGTGTGTGTGTGTGTGTGTGTTACCTTCACACTGTCCGCTCTGACCCAATGTGAATCCTTTGCCGCAATGACGGCATGTGTATGAGCCGGGTGTGTTGACACAAAAGCTGTTCTCCGGACACACGTATGGAGCTTCACACTCATTTATATCTGATACAGAGGGAGAGAGAGAGAGATGAATAGATATAAAGAAAAAACACAAAGAAAGATGTAGGGGAGTAAGAAAATGTGAAGTTATTCTGAAGTCCTGCACTTACAGAAAAACGTTAATATTTTGTATAAATAGTTTCAAAATATAAATACTTTTTATAAATAGTTTCCATGCTCACCCACACAGCTGGTTCCCTCCTCCTCCAGATTGAAGCCCAGCTTACACACACAAGTGAAACTGCCAGGTGTGTTCTTACAGCGACCGTTAACACACAGGTGAGGATCCACACACTCGTCAACATCTGTCACACATCACAACATGTCAGACCTAATTATTACTGACACACACACATGTCTCACCTTTACTGAACTCTAATAACATTGAAAAGAAAAAAGAATGGCAGAAAAAAGGAAGCAAACAGATCAATTTTATACAGGTTGTGTCTCATGTCAAAAGTGGTGTATATCACAAAATATCACAAAAACAAGCTAGATTGTTTTAATTAATTCATTCATTCATTCATCTATTTTATCGCTTATCCTGTATACAGGGTCGCAGGGGACCTGGGGACGTATGAAGACTTAGGGCACTAAGCAGGGTACACTCTGGATAGGGTCTCAATCCATCACATGTTATTTTTGTAATTTCTTTTTTAATGTCCAATAAATTGGAAAAAACATCTCCACAAAATCTGCAAAATAAAAAAGAAACTAACAAAACCTACTTATTACTTATATAAAATCAACAACAAAAAGTTGTATTATAAAATCTATAAATGACCATAAATTACCTGTATAAGATTTTCTGTAAAAAATGTTTTTAAATATACCATTGTAAGTTGTGATGTTATGATGGTTTATAAAATTCTTCACAGTTTCACAGAATTCAGAACAAATCCTAATCATCATTCAAAAAATGTATTGTGGCATCATTTATCATGCTATCACGTACATTGTATTGCCGTACACTGCCCAATAATAATAATAATAATAATAATAATAATAATAAATAATAATAATGAGATTTAAAAATATGAAGAAAAAAAAATCAAGAAAATACTCTGTATGTATGATTATTAAAAACTTTTATGATGTTAAAGAGTCATGATACCTTTTATTAAATATAATTCTGACTTGTGATTTACAGGACTTATATATATATTTATATTTTATTTTTTTTGTAAATTTTCGGTCTCTGGTTATAATGATCCAGTATTTCCTCTATAATTTTTCTCACCTACGCAGGTGGTCTCCTCATCGTTTGGCTTGTAGCCTTCGTCACAGAGGCAGTTGTAACTCTCGGCCGTATCGTAGCAAAAGCCATGACCACAGATATCAGGACGCACTATACACTCGTCCACTTCTACAGAGAGACAGATGCAGAACAAGCAACAATGAACAACAAAAAAATGTAGGTATCAATCAATATATAATATACAAATATTGAGTGTGTTTTCAGCATAATTTGATCCAAAGGTTTGATTAGAGTTTCTCCCTAAAAACAAAACATGAAATCAGTAAAAAAAAAAAAATAAAAAAAAAAGAAATGTTATTTTATTGTAAAATAAGTATGAGGAAAATATTGGCAAAATGTTTTTAAAATTTAAGAAGGCAATAACAGAACATTTTTTAATTCAGTCTTTAAAAAAATAACATGACCTCAAATTTGTTCAAAGCTGGGGATCTGCTGCAACACTTTATTTTGTAGATTCTTTTTGTAGTAATGGTCAATTATGGTCAAACATGTGCCAATTCTGTACTAAATAATTCAATATAAACAGTTACATTTATATATAAAGGGTCAATAACATTTCTTTTACTCAGCTATTTTCTATAAAAAGTTTTCATAAGAATGATGAATTTATTTATATTTGTTGAAAATAAAAAAATTAACTTTGTTTTATGTATTTTCTATAGCAATGCTTTTCTTCACACCATTGAAAAATTTATTTCAAAATATTAAAATCATTCCAAACAAAATATTTAATACACATTTTTAAAATACTGTATCTACTTTTGAAACATTTAAAAGGACAACAACAACAACAACAACAACAACAATAATAATAATAGTTTAAGATAGGTCAAATGTAAAACCAAGTAGCTATTTAACATTTAATTTTATTAACATAGGATTATAAAAGATGAAAATTTACTATTTCTAAAACTTTAATGAATAAAAATGACAAAAAAGAATACAGAAAAGTAATGGCTTGTTTTCAGCATTTTTCAGGGTTTTCAAAATATTAGTATAACAACGTATGATCATAATGTAATAATAATTGAGAATAATAATTAAAGTTGTTCCCACTGCTGGATCAAGTCGCTGACACAAGTGTTCATTTTATATCAAAATACCATGTAAACGTGAGGTTAACAGCACTCCACATCTAAATAAAACCGAAGTCAGTGTTCTCGGGTAGTGTTGCCGGACACTTCGGGAGGAAAGTAACACAGCAACGAGAATCTAAAACAAGCCACGAATTGCAGTAACGCACGACACTGACACGTCTAAAATGGAAACTGTTTTTGTTAGCGCGGTGTGTTTAGAGCGCTGAGGTCCCACATTGCCAAGATGAGTGACGGCGGCTATTTTAAAGGACGTGTTACACAGGGACCTGGAGACGTAGTGGTTCATTATATTACAGTACATGGAGTGTAAATATAGGAGGAGGACAGAGAAGAAGACGATCACTGAGAATAGTCTCAATGATAAATAATTTGTGTGTGTGTGTGTGTGTGTGTGTGTGTGTGTGTGTGTGTGTGTGTTTGTACCCGCAAACTGAGTCGGGTTAATGTCCTGACTAGCGCTGGATGGTAAAAGGACAACTGGAGCAACTGGTGAGGTCTTCTCCACCACACCTGCAGACAGAGAGAGAGACAGAGAGAGAGAAATAAAAAAGGAAAAAAGAGAATATTTGCATTAATGTACAAAAGAATATTAAGAGTTGGAACAGGAGCCCCTAAGCTGTTTATGAAAACATTACAGCGAAGTTACAGCAACAAAAACTTCCCATGATGACTCGGCAATGTGATTGGAGAAAAGTCCTCATAAAACACATGACACACTTCTGGTCCCCATAACACAAGAGTGCTTCTGTTCATCTCTTTATTAGGACCATTTAAACACACACACACACACACACACATCAAATACTGTAAGCTAAACCACTCAGCACAGAGAAAATAACCTTACTAATTCAGACTCCTTTCAGTTCCTCATTGCAGCGCTATATTTATTAAGTCACATGGTCTCAGTTGTGT
>JAQMYG010000005.1:8788588-8801840 GCA_030014215.1 Clariallabes teugelsi
AGGTGTGTGTGTGTGTGTGTGTGTGTGTGTGTGTGTGTGTGTGTGTGTGTGTGTGTGTGTGTGTGTGTGTATGTGGGTCCTGGCAGGTACAGGCTGTCAAGCATAGTGTTCCCATTTCATTTACTTAAAAATGCATGTAAGCGTCTCATATGGACCCCTCTCTCTCTCTCTCTCTCACTCTTTCATTTTCTCTTTCTCTGTATCGCTCTCATTCTTTTGGAATCTCTCTTTTTCTCTCTCTCTCTTGCATATATCATTTTCTCTGTATATAACTCTGTATATCTTTTTTTCCTCTATTCTCTTTGACTTCCTCTCTCTCTCTCTCTGCTCCTGTCTTTCTGTGTCTTTTGACAGACATCTTTGTTAAGTGACAATACAATATCTTCTACATGAGACTTTGACCTGCTGCATCAGACTTTTCATTCAGCGCTAATCAGACTTCACCCAGACACTCTTCGATATCAGACACCATCCAGCTGCTGCTACAGATCTTTCTTTACCCAGAAACAACTGGGTACTATCTGATAATTAATCCAGCTGCTATCACCTCTGTCCAGAAATTACACTCTATCAAGCACATCTGTCCAGAATGTAGCACCCTGTCTGGAAAATATTAGTCCAGATGTGAGCAGGAGCTTTATCCAGGAAACGTCAGACATTTCATCTTTAAGATCGGATAAAATGCAGATCCAAAAACAGAATCTTAGACTTACAGAGTGTGGAGGACTAAACAAGCCCACGTCTGGTTGGAAGTCCTCCAAATCTCAACAAAGACGCTCTCTCTCTCTCTCTCTCTCTCTCTCGCTCTGTCTCTCTCTCTCTCTCTTTCTCATACACACACACACATACAAACGAACACACTACAATTTTTTATCTGATATTAACTGTGTAAATAATACAGATATACAAGTTTTAGATCAAAATGGCTGAAGAGCTCAAAGTCGATGTAGTTCAAGTCGACAGATCTCAACCTCAGTTTCTGTGCCAGCAAAAGAGCGCTATGTTCCTTATAAGGCAATGTCAAGATTAACTACATTACACACACACAAACACACACGGAGAATTTCTAATTTTCAGACAAACAGGTCAAACGGAGCGGGGACGCTGCCCGCTTCCACATTCCAATTATCCCGCTCCCCTAACGATTACCACCTGACCTAACTCTGCTTAACGTTTGCGTGATCTTTGGGAAGTCTTCCAGGAACTGATCTGGACTTGTAGTAAAGAACATCAGCATCTCGTTTGGAAAACGTGACTAATGAAATAAAGACTGTTCTCGGTAGTGTACTCACTCCTCGTGTTCCTCATCAAAGACACACTGCTGAGTCATGGCTCTGAACCTCTCAGCAGGCTCTTGCTCAGGAGAACCCGCTCCTTAAAGCGTTCCTCTCTAATCATCTGGACGCTCCACTGCACACGCTACCGCGCTCAACTAACAGACATTTCCCCAGGAGATCAGTACACATTCTTCAAAGGCTATTAGACACTCCACCAAAAATATTTCAGACACTCAGTCCCCAAAAAATATGACACATTGTCCAAAAGATATCTGATACTTTGTACAGGAAATATGAGACGATTTGTCCAAAAGATATCAGACACTCAGTCCAGAAAATATCAAACACATTGTTTAAAGATATCGGACACTCAGTCCAGGAAATATTAGATATGTTGTCCAAACGATATCAGACACTCAGTCCAGGAAATATTGGATACTTTGTTCAAAATATATAGGACACTCATTCCAGGAAATATAAGACACTTTGTCCAAAAGATATCAGACATGTTGTTAAAGATATTAGATACTCAGTCCAAAATATATCAGACATGTTCAGATACTAAGTCCAGGAAATATTACGTACTTTGTCCAAAATATATCAATCACTCAGTCCAGGAAATACTAGACACTTTGTCCAAAATATATCTTTGTTAAGTGACAATACAATATCTTCTACATGATACTTTGTCCTGCTGCATTCAGACAGATTTTTTGCAGAACTGCATCAGACACCATCCAGCTGCTGCTACAGATCTTTCTTTACCCAGAAACAACTGGTACTCCCTGATACTTCATCCAGCTGCTATCACCTCTGTTCAGAAATTATACTCTATCAAGCACGTCTATCCAGAGTATAGCACCCTGTCTGGAAAATATTAGTCCAGATGTGAGCACGAGCTGTATCCAGGAAACGTCAGACATTTCATCTCATTTCCGCATTGACCAACATACATCAGACACCTTGTCTAGAAGCTATAAGACTCTTTGTTTAAACATATTAGAAACTTTGTGCAGACGATCTCAGAAACTTCATACGGAAATCATCACACAGCTCATCCTAATTTTAGACACTTTATCCAGAAGATATCAGACAGGTCAACCCGGAAGATCAGATATTTTATTCAGGAGTTATCAGACATCTTTCATCCAAAGTCGAGTAGAAACTTAATTCCAAGAACTTCATCCAGAATCTGAGACCTCACCCAAACCCTAAAGAGATCTCACAAAACATTAGATCATTTGTCTGGAGGTTTCCACACACTCAGACATTTTATCCAGCAGTAATCAGACCCTAATATGGTTCGTCCAGGCACTAGAGGTGGTTAGACACTTTCTCAGGAAGTTATTAGAAATGTTTGATTTTCTCAGATATAAAACACTGAGAGCTGCTCAGTTAGGAAGAAATTCAGATTACAGTGGGGCAAAACAAGACAGAGTCTGGTTGAATGTCTGCCAAATTCCAACACACACACACACACACACACACACACACACACACACAGTGATTAATTGACTATATATTTACAGCGTAAACCAGAGAAAGCTGATGCAGTGTGTGCGTGTGCATGCATGTGTGTGCACGCGTGCTCATGTGTGTGTGTGTGTGTGTAGAGGCAATTCATCACCACAACTCCTCAGGAAATTCTGACCCAAAAGCCAAGTGAGTATGGTAAATAACCACACAGCGAAGGTCCAGACGCCTTACCGCTTTACACTCCCTCTGCTTTTACACGCACACACACACACCAGTATCCTGAGACGTGAATCAGCAAACTAAACATAAAGTCATGACAGAACTTTAGTCACCAGCTTAACAATCAGCTCTCTATACCATAGCAGTTCAAACCAGTAGCTAGCTAGCTAAAGAAAAAGCTAGCTAACATTACATAACCTAGAATTAATTAAAGATTCTTACTATAAGACATCAAATCTTATTTTCCCTAACAACCTTTTTCACAAAATTTTTTTAATCTTAGCTCTGTCACTTAAGCTGGCTGGTTAGCTTATCTATCTTAGCTAGCTAAAAATCAGATGATATTAGGAATCTAGCTTAGGACAGCTTAGCCAATGAGAATTTGCTAGCATTAGTCATAACATTCACAGTTTTAGGACAACTGTGTCATTTATGTCAACAACATTAATTATCATGAAATTATAGCTAGCTAAAGAAAATGTTATAGCTTTATTATAAAATATATATATATTTTTTTTAAGTAGTTCTATAATAAATTATATAATTTCACTAAACTTACACATGAGGTTAATCTTAGTTACAACACACACACCTAAGCAGACTGGTTAACTTAGCTAGCGATAGCTAGCCAAAAACATGAATATTAACATAACTAACATGACATAACCTGAAAGTGATTATGGGACAAAAATTATTCTTACTATAAGATATTAAACCTTATCTTCTCTAACAAACTTTTCACAAAAACTTAGCTGGACAGCTAACTAATGCTAATGCTAATGATTTTTAGCTAAGTTAGCTGTCCAGTGCTAGCTTAACCAATGAGAACATTCACAGTTTTCGGGGAAAAATGCATAATTTATGTTGTTAATATTTTTTTAAACGTTAATTATCACAAAAAAGCTACATAGCTAGAGTTATATATCTCTTTCATAGCTAGCTAAAGAAAGAGCTACAGCTAGCAAAACAAAAATCAATGTTTAATAAACATAAAGTTGTGATGAGAGAATACTTATGAATAGTATGAAACATCGCAATGTAATTTCACTAACAAAATTACACATGAGGTTAATCTTAGTTACGCCACACGCACTATATATAGCTAGCTAAAAAATAAAGTGTCAATAAATGTTAATTAGCTAGCCAGCCATACACAAGGTAATGACTATTTGCCAGCCAGGAAAAATGTTAAATGTTATTATAAAACTTTATTTTGCCAACAAAATGTAAAGTAAATTATTATAAAATCATAAAATTGCAAAAATTTGTTCTGCAGGTGTAGAACAAATGGTATCTCATTTATTAATTTTACAGCTAGCTCCACATATTTACTGTAAGTCAATCTTAGCTACGTCGCTTTCACACCTAAGCTGGCTAGTTAACGTAGCTCTCAATAGCTAGGTAGAGATCAGTGTGCCAATTGACTGTAGTTAGCTAGCCACTGATAGACAAAGCAACTATTATTTTTAAATAATTAAAGTTACGAAGACCTTTTTTGCATGAAAGTCAACTTCTCACAGTATCCCACAATGCACCAGGAGACTCACCGACTCTGAAGTTAGGGGCGGTGAGCGTGTCAGTGGCACGTCCGTTCTCGCTGATGATGGTGGTGGTGTTTCCCTTCTCGCAGGTGTTGAGGCAGTGACCCCCACTACACGTCATCTTGCAGATGGTCGGCGTGAAGACCAGTTTGATCCGACCCGTGTGGTTAGCCACTGTGGAGCGACAGAGCAGGAAAAAGAGGAGAGACAGACGGAGGGAGAGAGACAGGCAGAGGAGAGAACGGGTCAAACATCTGGACCGCATGACTTTTTAATAACGGCGTCTCTGAGTTTACACGGAGAGCAGACACACTGCGAGTGTGTGACGCAACAATGCCGAGAACGAGACGGAGACCGAGAGGGAGGAGGAGAAATAGTTTGTCGTCTGATCGTTTCTTGTTCTTTCTCTCTTTCGGTTCTCCTTCTCCCCCTTCTGTCTGTCTTCCGGTGTCTATTAAATTTTTTTCATGCAGAAATTGGTGTGTGTGTGTGTGTGTGTGTGTATGTGTGTGAAAGGGAGAGAGAGAGAGAGAGAGAGGCAGAGAGAGAGGTGGGGAATGCCATGCTTTCCACTTTCTGCCCACACAGGCAAAGGCAGGACATGCCCATCGCTCTCTCTCTTTCTCACACACACACACACACACACACACACACACACACACACACACACACATATTTTCACACCTAGGTCTGAAAGTAAAGGTGTGTGTGTGTCTGTGTGTCTGATGATGTCACTACTGCCATACACAACTAAGTTACAGGAAAAACCGACCCACTTCTCCTCTCTCTCTCTCTCTCTCTCTCTCTCTCGCTCTGTTTCTGACTTTTCCTTTCTCGTTCTCTCTTATTCCATATCTCTGTATTTCTCCCTCTCTCTCCCCATCTATTTCTCCATTTCTGTCCATCGGTGTCTCTCTCACTATCATCTCTATTTTGTATATCTGTCTATCTCTTACTATCATCTTTTTTTGCATCTGTCCCTCTTTGTTTTTTCTCTTTCTTCATCACTCCCTCTCAGCATTTCTCTTTTCCTGTCTCTTTCTCTGTCTCTTTCCTCACACATTCAAACTCTAAGTCTATCTCTCTCTTTTTCTGTTGTTTGCTCAGCCTCTGTCCACCTATTAATCTCTCAGTCTTCACCAGTATCTCTTTTTTATTTCTACTTTTAGTCTCTCTCTCTCTCTCTCTCTCTTTCTGCCATGTCTTTTAACTAGCTGCAGCTCCGGGGGTCCATCTTATAGCCTGGTTCCTTTTACAACAGAAAAAGCACCCACTACCTCTAAACACACACAGACACACACACAAGTAGTCTCATTTATCAAAGGGATTAGTGTCTTTTTTTCTCTGCAACATATCTTTTCTCTTACTCCCATTACATCACATTCTCTCTCTCTCTCTCTTCTGTGGTCATAATTCTGTCCATATGGAGAGGGAACAGTAGAGACCTCGGCAGACAAAACACAGACATCAATCAGCTTTTACATACATACACACACACACACACACACACACACACACACACACACACACACACACACACAGGGGCAGCTGTTGTAAAATTGTGAGACAGTATGGTTTGTGTGTGTGTACGTGTGTGTGTGTCTGGTTAAGCCATTTGTCTGTCATTTCTTCATGCAGACTGGAAGCTGCAGCTTTCACTCAACACACATTTTCACTCAGACCCCCCCTATACACACACACACACACACACATACACACACACACACAGCCTATTTTGTTTCCTTTTCCTTTAGTTATCTTTATTTAGCTCCCTCACACAGCCGGTTCTGCGTGGGAATACGGTGTTGTTGTTGCGTCTTGCCATCCTGTATGAAAAGAACTGGTGGAGGAAACGGGGGGCGTTTTGTCACACAACAGGACAGTGGGTAGTGACGGCTGAGACGAGATCTGTGTGAGAGGGTGACCCCATGGGACGGCTGACATTTTACTTCTCTTAAACATCAGTAAACAGTTAGCAGCTTACGCAGTAACATCTTACAGTATATAGAGTAGATCACGACCTCAACTCATCACCTCATTACCACAAAGTATTGTAGTGTCATGTTGTCGCATTGTCACTTTCTCGCTTTTGTTTGCACATTTGCATGTGCACTTTATTTTGTCTCTTTTGTATAACAACCTGGATAGTTCTCTGTTAACTTAAAAAGTCACTCTGTCTTGTCCCAGCTAGCCAGCTAATTAGGTCTCTAAGGTAGCTAGTTAGTTCTGTTAATTTATGTTGTTAATTTATGTTGTATGTATGTAGCACCTTGGTGCTGGAGGAACGTTGTTTCGTTACACTGAGTACTGAACTGTATATGGTTAAAGTGACAATAAAAGCCTCCTTGACTTAACTTGAGATCAGACCACTGATATAACACAGTAGATCAGACTACAGATATCATATATAGTGTAGATCAGACTGCAGATATATCTTACATAGTAGCTCAGACCACTGATCTTATATACAGTAAGTCCCCGACTTATGAACGCAGTCTGCTCCCGGAGCACGTTCGTAAGTTGGATTCCTTCGTAAGTCTGACAAAGTTAGTCTCACCTTTGAGGCAGCTGACCTCATTTAAGTGGTCATTTAGGTGGAGTGAAGGTGGAGTACTAACCGTTTACTGGGTTATGGTGGAGCACTGACCACGTAATGAGTGGAGTAATAGATTAAATTATGGACTTCCATAATTCTTTTGAGTGTGTAAAGCTGCTTCGCGACAATGACTGTTAAACTGTTAAAAGCACTATACAAATAAAACTGAATTGAATTAAAGATGGAGCACCGACAGTGTAGTGTGAGGAGTGAAAGTGGAGAGAGGGTGGTGCACTGACCGTGTAGCGGGTGGTGTCCGGCGCTCAGAGGGATGCTGCGCTCAGGTGGGTATCCTGCTCTGTGCAGCTGCGTGTGTGTGTTGTACGAGGGATAAAAATTCGGCTTGATCACAAACTTCTGGCTTTTTGCCTGTTGCATGTTTATGGAGACAGGACGCTGTATACTGTGGGGGAGAAACACAAACACACAAACACACAAATGTTAATAATTTAGATTTGTGCATCTGTGTGTTTTCACTCTCACTTCCTGGCCTGGAGCTTTATCGGAAACTCACAGGTGAGAACACATTTCAGTGTTTGGTAGAGGAAATGAATCCTGACACACCCACATATACATATATGCATACACAAGCAAAAACATATGCACACACACATACACACACAGTGTTTTTTAGCATTCACTAATGTTTCGAGTTTCATCTTCATTTGTGATGAAGAGTAATTATCACACACTGCAATCTAAAACAGCTGGGGAAAAGACACGAACACAGACAGGTGGAGAAAGAAAGAGATATACAGACAAAACAAACAAACAAACGAAAGAAAGAAAAAAAGAAAGATAGAAACTCATTAAACACGAAATGCATTAGCAAACCAAATTCTCACACACTATTCTGAATTCAGTTTTCAGTACGGGACTTTAATAAATGATGTGACTCTCAGATAATGAAAGTAAGAGATGCAGTAAAGGTAATGTAAAGGTGTCATGAAGGTGGATTAGGAGCTAGAGTACTGACCGTAATGCAGGATTTCATTAGACAAACATGAACCAAGTACAAAATGAAATATTTTTTAAAAAAAAGCGATTTCCATGAAGTGAGAACTTACAAATATTTTTAGGATGCTTTCACATCCCGGTACCCTTGACCCCAGCATTCAGTATGTTTGCGTGATGTGCACTACTGCTCAAAAGTTTGGGATCACTTTCTAACTCCATGGTTGTTCCTGATTTTATTTATTTCTACATTGTACAGCAATGCTGAAGGCGCCAAAATATGCAATAATCTCCTTTGAACAGTTAATATTGAAATGTATCTGCTACTCATGATCTGCAAAGCCTTCATAACGGCTCTAATCCAAGGTGCTGGTGATTTTTGAACCTGGTAACTTCTGCAGAAGAGGTAAGTTTTGGTCTTCCCTTCCTGAGAGTCTTCATGACGGCCAGTTTCATTATGGTGCTTGATGGGTTTTGCAAATGCACTTGACAATACTGTTCTTGCAAGAACTATTCCAAAAAGGCTGACCACCACGTCTTAAATTAACAACTGACTGCTGTTTTTGTTGTTACATAATTACCTAATTCCATATGTGTTATTTCAGAGTTTTGAAATCACCAGTATTGTAGAATGTAGAAAAAATATTCACTAAACAAAAACAAATAAATTTGCAACTGATCCCAAACTTTTTTCTGCGCTAGGGTACAACAACACTCCGTATCGTCCCAGACACGGATCAGAGTTTCATGTTCAAGTCCATTTGAAAAGGTGATCTACACTACACAGTACGGTGTACTCAGATACAACATGGCTCGAGCCAATCATGTGGGCCTCCGAGTGGCGCAGTGGTAAAATGCTCCTATCATCCGGAGATCGTTAGTTCGATTCCCGGGTGATGCTGTAACCTCTCGCAGCTGGAGGTCTAGAGAGAGCTGATTGGCCGAGCTTGCTCAGAGGGGAGGGATGAGAGGTACTTCGTGCTCCCACATTAATCACGGCTCTACAGCCAATCACGGGCGTCTGTGAGCGGATAGCACTGTCCTCCGAGTGTGTTACGCCGCCCCCAACGGAGCGTGAGCGAGCAGTTCGAAAAGATGCGGTCGGCTGGCGTCACGTGGTTCGGAGGAAACACATGACAGTCTTCGGCCCTCCTGACTGAGTGGTAGTAGTAGCTTAACGTGGGAGCCCCCTAGTGAGGGGGAGGAATTGACATGACTAAAATGACGAGAAAATTGGGGGGAAAAAGCCAATCATATATGAACATGGAAATGTAGCACTGTTTAGAGCGTTACGTCATCAGCGATCAGTACGAATCAATTGTGCCTAATGTGAAAGCAGCCTTAATAAACATGGTCATAACACTCTGAAACGGTGCCTTTAATTTCAGCAGCACAGTAAGAGAACAATTTCAGCAGCACAGTAAGAGAACAATTTCAGCAGCACAGTAAGAGAACATGGCCATTGGAACCTGATATTAAGCCGAGTCCGTGTATGTAAACACCTCTCAGCTGGTGCGTGTGTGTATGTCTGTCTTTTCAACTGTGTGTATAATGCCGCATGGCTTGGCTCAGGAATGAAAGCACTCTGTAGGAATGGAGGACACAGAAAATGTGTGTGTGTGTGTATTTAAAGGTCAAGTGTTCTGGCGAGTGTTAGCGCTTTTACCATTGCCTCAGGAAGCTGAAATCATAACAGACATCGGCATTTGGAGAAGGAATCTTTCAGAACGAGTTTAATAGCTACTTGAAACTCGAGAACAAAAACAAAAGCATAGTGAACTGCACTAGCTGAGTCGCAGACACGCTATTTATTTTTATTAATTTATTTATTTTACTAACAAAAAAAATTCTAATACCTAATCAATGAGAAATGCAGTAGCTACATGGACATGCAGACTGAGCAATATACTGTACTAGCTTTGGCTAATAAATACTTAAATCACTGACTGCTGACCATAATACAAACATAAAAGGCCATGTGTTACATAAACTACATGTTCAAAAGTATGTGCCCTCCTGTCCATCACAGCCAGACGCACTCATTAATTAGTGCTCGCGGTGTTTTGAAACTGGTGTGAGCGTGTCCATTTATGGACATTATACATTTGAACATTCATGCATATTTGCACTCACCCTGGACATTTCTATTTCATTTCATTTTGCACACTTTTGCACATTTTTCCATATTTTTCATATTTGTACAGCCATTTTTGTCTATATTTTGTACAGCCAAGTTTTTAAAATATTGTTTATATCCTATATTTTATATTTTGTTCTATTTTTCTCTGCAGCTAAGTTTTTCTACATTTTATTCTTATTCTTATTCCATTCCCTAATTTATTTCTCATTGATCATTTAGATTTTAAGATCACGAGTGGTCATATAAGCATTTCACTGCATATGGTACTGTGTATGACTGTGTATGTGACTAATAAAATTTGAATTTGCATTTGAATTTGAGCGTGTGTAATGAGTGGGTTTGAGACTATTAGATCACAGAGTTTCGACAGAAATGCAGAATGGAGGCATTTAAAGCGCGCAATTTTTGATAAAGCAACTGCATAAAATGTGTTTATGTTGATCTGCTAATGAGCAGCATTTTCTTAATTGAAGTGAGTGTGATGGAGCAGGGAAAACACTAAGATCTGCAAGGCAGGGGGTCCTCCAGAACCGGGACTGGTAACCACTGGGCTAGAGGATTGGATTTCAGTCATCTAATTAATCTAGGGTTGAGTAATAAACTTTTAGGGCATAAAATTTATTAATAAATTCATTTAAAAACTGAGACCAAGCGCACAATTTTTGATAAAGTAACACCATAAAATGTCTCAGAGTGGCGGAGTGGTAAAGTGCACGCCCTATAATCCGATCGTGAATTCGATTCCCGGGTGATGCTGTAACCTCTCGCAGCCGGAGGCCCAGAGAGAGCTGATTGGCCAAGCTCTCTCAGATGGGAGGGATGAGAGGTACTTCGTGCTCACACATTAATCATGGTTCTACAGCCAATCACGGGCGTCTATGAGTGGATAGCGCTGTCCTCCGAGTGTGTTACGCCGCCCGCAATGGAGCGTGAGCGAGCAGTTCGAAAAGATGCGGTCGGCTGGCGTCACGTGGTTCGGAGGGTCTTCGGCCCTCCCGACTGAGTGGTAGTAGTAGCTTAATGTGGAGCCCCCTAGTGACGGGGAGGAATTGGATAAGACTAAATTAGGGAGAAAATCGGGGGGGGAACATTTTAAATAAATAACACCATAAAAATGTGTTTCTGTTGCGCAACAGTACAGAATCATTTATAGCTAATGCTGATCAGGAGATCACCAGTAACGGCCAATCAAACTGAAACCATCCAATTTTGGTCATCGGCGCGTTTGGAGGAGAAGTGAAACAGAGGGAGTTTGAGGGATTAAAAGAAAAACATTATCTGAGAGGAATTTTAGCTGGGGCGTTAACACACACACACACACACACACACACACACACACACAGACATACACACACACTCCGGGGGAGCTCTGAGACCTAATGGTTAATTTGTACCATATATAGTAAAATATGGGACCTTTAATGTGTTAGAAAAAATTGTAGCATGGACTATTTGTAGTGTGACTCTGAGGTATTGGGTTGTGAAAGGATTCTGTCAGGGGGCACATGGTAACGTTTTGTCTGCGGGCCCAAAAATTTTAATGACAACCCTGAGAGCCACATATGGGTGTTATGGACATACCTTTGTGTGTATAGTGTAGCTCTGATGTAGATTGAAAGAAAGTATGTGTGTAACGTAGACGTAATAGTAATACACAGAGGTATAATGTAGACGAGTAACATAGAAATGCATGTTCCACATACAGTACAAACATAACAGATATAAAAGGATGTGAGTACCATGGACATGACGTAGAGATATAAAGACCATAAACAGTGTGTATAGTGTGGAGTCTAGCCCTTACCTTTGACCTAAAGAAATATACCATGAACATGATCCTGTCTCTCCCAGACACAAAAACAGGACGGTCTATTAAAGATAACACTCTGGAGTCTATTTACATCTGTGTGTGTGTTTGTGTGTGTGTGTGCTACATGGAAATCAGTGTGTCAGTGGACAGTGTAATGAGTTTCCTCAATCCTGTTCCAGCACAACTGCTTTTATTTCATTACTCCACTTATTTCATTAAACTGTATTTCTCCAGCCTCAAGACTCAGTTACTGTTCACGAACAGAAACTGTGTGTTTTGATTGGCTGAGGGCAGAACAGACATTGAACCAAGGACACAAAGAAAAAAGACAGAGTTCTTAAAAAACGCACCCGGTGGGAGAACGTCTGTGAAAACAACCTGTTTCTGTGGGAAATGTTTTTAGTACATTTTGTGTGTGTGTGTGCATGTGTGTGGTTTTATTTTACTTTTTGTGGAAGTGAGATGGACATGAGAGAATTTTTGGACAAAGTTTTTTTTTTTTTTATGGATACAAAGGGGAAAAAAACGGACATCGCACACATCTAGCGCTCCGGGTGTTATCAGGATAAAACAATAAAATAAAAAAAACATTTAAAATCTAAGAGTACTGAAACTATACGGATTGTCATTCTAGTCCCACGTCAGTTGTAGTGTTAGATGGTCAACAAATAAATGAGACTCCAGTATTCTGCTCAGTGACGAGGTGGCGTAGTGGTTAGCATTGTGGCCTTTGGGTCTGTGCGCATGGAGTTGCATGTTCTCCCCGTGCTTGGTGAGTTGCCTCTGGGTACTCCGGTTTCCTCCCACAGTCACCAATTCCCACAGCTAATTATTTAGAAACAGAAACAAAAAGTGCAAAGTAGACTATGAAAAAAATGGAAAGTAGACTATGAAATCTGAACCCTTATAGATGAAGGAACAGATGAATATATGATTATTCTTCCTGCAGAAAGCTTAAAACTAGTTTGTCTCATACATTCCGGGACAGTGGCGATTATTAAAAGCACTGATGTGAAGCACCACTTTCTTTTTTCCTTTAAATAAATTTGAGACAGAAGAAAGACAGACTGATGAGGGAATGTGTGTATATAGCTGCTATAACATCAGCGACAACAGGAACACACTCGTTTAGTAAACATTAAATCGAACTATATATGGATATAAAGTAGGGGTGGGCGATATAACCAAAATCTTCTATCACGGTAGAAGCAATTTTCTACCTCGATAACGATATATATC
>JAQMYG010000005.1:8807344-8820345 GCA_030014215.1 Clariallabes teugelsi
TCTCCACATCATTGCATTCAGTTTTTATTCACAATTTGTTTAGTGTCCCAACTTTTTTGGAATCCGGTTTGTAGAAAGAAATAAGACAGAAAGAAAGGAAGAAGAGTTAGTGCAAGAAAGAGAACAAGCAGCAAAGAAAAATAGAAACGGAAGAACAATTCAAGGACTAGGTAGACTTCCTTAGTTCCAGCTGGTTGATGTCTTCTACTCCCAAAACTCCATGGTGACTATCTGTCATCTACAGGGAACAAAACTGTGATGTAAGCTAAGTAGAACACCATGTCCTACACCACAGGATAAACTCTTTAGATTCAGCATCTGTCCAGAAAGAGACCAGCATCGCGGACCCACTGGTCTGATGTAATTTCTGTATCATGAACATCATTTTCAGCTGTCTCTGAAGTCTCTGTTCTTCATGAGTAGGTTCTAAAAGGCTCAGGTTTCTAGTTTCTAAGACCTCTGCCCCTTTACCTGAGGCTTTAGAAAGTGCATAGATGATTCTTACCCTCCAGATGAAGTGATTTCAGTGGCTGTGAGGTGTTTTTTTTTTTCCCCGGAAGCTATTGCACATCATACTTGTCTATACATATATGGTACACATACAGTACTGTATTTAACACTGTGCATTTAAAAAAATAATGAATGTTAATGTGCAAGGGCAAATTTAAAAAATGGTGTGCAGTAAAAGCAGCGCTGAAATCCTGAGAATGGGAGTTATTTTGAATTGGTGGAGCACAATATAAACATTTCAGTCTGTACAAAGGAAAAAAACGAGTCCGGTTGTTTATTTGCATGACCACAACTATGACAGACGCGGGGTAGACTTCACCCGAAGGAAGTGTGAGTGTGTGAGAATAAGAGACAGACAGAAAGAGTGTGTGTATGTGAGTCCTGGAGACTTTGTAGATGAAACGTGACAGCGCCGGTCGTGTTCTTTGCCGCCATAATTACAGGCCTCCATCGAGAAATCTGATACCCCTCACACTCCATCTCACACACACACAAGATCAAACCCATGGTGTGCCTCTAACTACTTCACGGTCTGGTGCTGAGCATGCGGACCCCGAGAGACAGTACCACCCTGTGAGTCTACATCAGAACCTGTTCTGCCTACACTTACACTTACAAGAGGAGAAAACATTTCATCTGACACAACAATATTCACAATATGCTATGAACCAGAGCTACTGTTAATTATTGTTCTCTAAAAGCATATGCCCAACTGTCTTAATCTTTTTATACAACAGGAACTTTAACTAATTCATTAGCAAAGTTGCCAGATAGATGCGATAAAGAAAATCCATAAATTAACTACAGTAATTTGTGAGTCTGAAATGAAATAAATGCACTTGTTTAGTGGGCTCAACATACATACAGAACATACATATACACAGACATACACACGCAAACTCAGACGCAGTGAACCCCTCCTGGCCTTGAAAGCAGCAGCAACATCATAACTGACCTAATTTCCTGTTCTCCTGCAGCAGTGTGTAGTGAAGTGTTCAGAGCTGTGCTTTCTTTTCCACTATAAATAGAGCTGTGTGAGACAGGTACAACACAGGAGCACTGTTCTGCTCTGTCTCACACACATACACCACACCACACACCACACACACTGTAGAAAATATGGCCAGAGTCATGGGTTATTTCATGAATCAAATTGTTCAGGGTATAGAATAGAGGCATTGTAGAAATGCCGTTCCCAGTGCAGGGGTTTTTCCTGCGTGCAGAATTAAGAAGAGGACGCCTCTGTCAAATTTCGTGCGGCCTCCAGATTTCACAAAATTCTGGTGGGTGTCTTGATGGCGAACACTATTTTTTAACAAGAGCTGCACTCGTTTACATTTTCCCTTATCCAGAGCGACTTTTGTTTATCTCATTATACATCTGAGCAGTGGAGAGTTAAGAGCCAAAGAGTGGTAGCTTTGTGGTCCTGGGGGTTGAACCTATGACCTGCTGTAATTTGTAACTGCAGTAATCACATTGCACTGATACTTATGTGGTGGCGCTGTAACATAATCAGCCCAGCAAACTGAGAAAGCCTCTGCCAAAACTGCAAAAGAGAAGAAAATTGCTGAAGTTTCCACCAAACAGAAGCTTCTGGTTTTTCTCTACACCAGGAACATGACCTGCGGCACCCAATAATTTTGTGAATTTTGTTTCTGTGCATCCAAGCACATCCAGTTACACACCCAGAGCTCCAAATCCAATGCTCCATCCTTTCAGTGTGGTGAGGGCAGGCGGATTAGCGCAGGAATCATCTAATAGCAGTGTTTTCCACACATAGAGTATACTTAGGCCCATGTATATTGATGGCTGCCCAAGTATATTTGCAGACCTTTTCTAAAAATCTGTCCATCTGTCATCCGTGATCGATTAAGTAGTAGCAGACAGTTCTGTCTCGCGCCAACAGAATAAACAGGTGCAGGAGCGGTAGCACCAAAGCGGTGTACTTAGAGGCACTAAATGCAGCGGTTGCAAGCTGCTGTAAAAAGAATAAGAAGGGCGTACTGATGGTCATACATGCTCTGCAGAGAGACACAGTTTCACATGGTGAACGAGCTCTTCTTTAAAAAAAAAAAAACTCACAGAAGGATTAAAACTTAAAACTCAAGCAGTTCAGATCCGGAATAAATCACAGCAATGCTGATATTCAGCACAACAGCATAGCCTTAAGTTTGATATTGCTTTTATACAGTTCCATAAACACCATTTTTTATCATCAGATTATGATTTGTTTCTTTATTTAACCAGTTATTTTGCTCCACCAACACATATCCTTCCTTGCCTGATGAAACTAATTAACTGCGGCTGGCGGAGCTGGCGACCGACTGTTAGTCACTGGTAGTGTAAATAACAGGTGAAAGTAGTTTTAAATTCTTACCAGTACTATGTGGCCAAAAGGTAGGGAGAATAAACCATAGAGATGACAGACAGGCCTGAGAAATGTTTTTACAAGATTTACTTATTTTCACTTATTCCGCTTTAGAATATCAGCTCCGTTAACCTCCGGGTTACGGGGTTGTATCTCACATACCGTTAAATGGAAAGCAAGGGTGTAAGGTCTACGATCCCTTGTTCCACACACCACATATAAGGACCACCTTGATCAGGGGTTAGAGAGGTATTTGGGATTCAATTATTAAGATAATAATTGACATAATGTTATCAGACATGTTTTCTTGCTGAAAGTGCTTGTGTGACTGGTTTTAAATGTGGGTTTTGGCACGAAACTGCTCTCTCCTTTATTAGGCAGACCGTACAGACCTACTTTCACCCATGCTGTGAATGACAGTAAGTGTAATTAATGATTGTAGAACACCAGGGACGCTGAGTGATACCTACGGTTAAACGACCCCTTGGTCCACCACTCATGGAATGTCTCTCGTCCAATCAGACAGCTCGATCAGAAACAACTGTTGTATACTACAATTTATGCAACCTATTCAATCTATTATTATTAAACTAATATTGCTATATTCCTAAAATTTCATTATAATATACTCATTACACCTCGTATTTATAAGCTATTAACAATATATGCTACACTTCGCTGCTATACAATATTGTACTGTTGTACTGCTACATTTCACTTTAGGCTACATTACTATTATTTATACTGCAATTTCTACAAATTCCATTAAATGTAATCACATGCCATTTAAAATCACCATTTTAAAACAGATAGCTTTGGTTCTTGAATCTGTTTGGCTGAGCCATGATGGAAGCTGCTGTAAAAACCCTTCACCCTATAGACCCAGGGTCACGGGTTCAAATGCCTGGCGGTTATGAGAGCAATGCTGTCACAGTTGGGAGGCTAACACAATGTTGTGTCAATCACAGCGACACTATTCAGTATGTGGAAGAGGGCAGATAGCGCTTCCTTTTGAGTGTGTTATGGTGCCAAGGGATGCTATAAATTATTAGTTTAAATTCTTCAGCATGTTTAAAAAAGAAATGATAGAACTGTTCAGTCCAAATATTATTAATATTATATTATTATTGAACCCTGTGATTTAAACCATTATTTTTATTACAGTTTTTTATATAAATGCACACACACACACACACACACACACACACACATGTATATATAGTGATCATGATCATTAATTATTAAGCCATTGTTCTGTACAGTGAATTAGCCTTGTGTTGCTTAGCAACAAAGCTAAGCTTACTGTTAACAAACACAGCATGGGATCAGAAGAGTTTTATAAACAACATAAGTCTGTAAAGACCCCCTCATGGCTAAACTCTAATTTGTGATTTTAATTAACGTCTGGCACAACATTGTGTCAAAACAGCATGTCATCTTTAAGAGTAGTGCCAGCTAATCATCTAGCTAAAAGCTAATCATTTAGCCAGTAAAGTTATTTAGGTACTTATTTAGCTAACACCTCTGTAGCAGCATGCTGATTACAAACGTCTCCGCCTCAGGGGGAACAGAGCTGCCGTATCTTAGTCCTACGGTTTATCTTGTAGTTTGGGACGTGACCACAACCACACGTCAGTTGTCGGTAACTGGTAACGCTTATGTTATGTTATGACTTTGCAGATTCGTTGCTAAATAGTGTAGCATGAAGAAAAAACTACTTAGCAAACCAAACACTTAGCTGAAAATAGTCTGAGAGCTAGCAAAAATTGTAATTTTAAAAAAGAGTTTAAAACTGCTTTACAAACATTTCTGCTTTGCTCTGTCAGACATTATGTAGCTGTGTGTAGTGGAAGGAGTGGAGCGATCAGGGAAGCCATTTTGGATTATAAAAGAGCAGTTGAGGGCACTGCAATGTAATTAGCATCATTATGTTTAGCATTAAAAAAAAGATTAGCGCTCTATTTAAGACAGAATATAGTGTAATTATATAGTCTTCTACTTTATTAGCGTACAGTGTGAATGTTTTTGGTGTGTGTGTGTGTGTGTGTGTATGTGTGTGTGGGGCGCATGGCAATGATGTTCAGCCGAGATGTTTCTGTAATAAAGACAAAGTGAAACAGATGTTGGAAACAGTTTTATGGAACGATTCAGCGTCAGATGATGAGCCGGTGTTCGGCTCGGTGAGGACGCCACACTGCAGGACTGCGACTGTTTATTGAAGTTTTTTTTCCCAATATTTTACCCAGATAAGAAAAGCTCAAGGCATGCGTTTCATTTGAAGGGTTTAATAAATGAAAATGATCAGAATGCAGGAGCACAGAGAGCCTCTACTGTGGGCCACAGACTCTTTAAATCTAAATAAGCACGTAGGAACACGTACCATTAGATGCTGGTAGGAACAACACACGCTTATCACAAGTTCACGCCAAAATCAGGAACACGCATTGTAATTTTTATATTTCTGATCTGATATGTTTTCGAGAATACACCACCAGAGGCGGTGAGAATCACCTGGAGACCAGATCTTCTACACGATCATGAAGTTATGTATGATGCAGTAAAACCACATTTCCACAAGGAGCCTTCTCTTTGTTCTTCTCGCCTCATGTACACTTTACGCTACTTCAGTACAGCTTGTTGAAGTTACAGGTAACCTGATATCCACACCTGGGTATGGATTCAGCCTCAGTGAGTGCATTTTTCATACATTATGTAAAACTTGGTGAAGCTTTAAAGGACTGCTGTTATGCAAAATTAGGTTTAACTATTAGGTTTACCCCCCTAATGTGATCTCATATAAGAACAGCCCCTCACTCGGCTTGCTGCTCAGAGTTTGATGCATGAGAAAACGCATTTGTTATCCGAATGGTATTTTAGCTGGGGCATTAACTCACAGGCACACTCTGGGGCAGCTGGTCTCAACCTGCGTTAATTCGGGACCTTTAAGACCAGCCCATATTTGCAGGCACTAAATAGTTTAGCGCTTGACTCAGGAAGCAGTCTCTTGCTCCTCCTTCAGAATATTTAAGATCTGTTAGTGTCTCACTAACCAACAGGCCTGTAGCCACATGTTAGCTGTACTTACACTAAGGACACAAACACCTTGTTCTTCTACACCTTCACTATAACCCCAAAAGTATGTGCACCCCGGACCACCACACTCAAAGTGTTTCTTCTCCACAAACTCTCACACAGAGCAACTCTCAAAAGCACACGGCTACACACAGAACGTCTCTTGTTTTTCCTGTAACGTTACAGTTCCTCTTTATTGGAACTGAGAGGAACTAACAAAACCATTATCCAGCATGATGATGCCCCTGTGATATCCACAAAGCCAGCTCCATGAAGACATGGTATGTTAAGAGTGTGTTGGAGTGGAAGAACTCGAGAGTCCTGACTGAACTCATCTCCACTGAACCATCATCTTTGGGATGAACTGGATCTGGAGCCTCCTCGACTTCCCAACATCATTGGAAAGCCTTCAGAGAATCAATTTCATAGTCAACCGTATGACTAAACCTGAGAATATGGGATCATATCGACCTTGCAGCATTCAGTGAAGATGAACAATCAATCCTCAGACCAGGTGTCAAGGCATCACCAAGGCTTACACATTTCACGGGCTTTCCACTTTACTATGAGTGTCTCCTCTTCTCGTATATTGTTTTGGAAGTATGTGCTACGGCTACCTGAGCATCACTATGATCTTTCTCTAGATTCTACAAGGTTGGCATTGTACAGTCATCTTTTCATTAGACTTAGGTTCCTTATGACAGATGATTCTCTCCACCCCTGCTGGTTATCTGGGGTTCACAGAACCACAGTTTCATACATACTTTACCGAGAGACCATGTTTAGTGTCTCAAGTTTAGGATTTTGCTGTCTGTAGGTAATGTTTAAGACTTAAGTTTAGGATTTACTTGTACAACTAAACGGTATACTTAAAGTCCAAGCCTGAACTTTATACCATATTTGGATTGAGGTTAGACTGGCTTGGTCTTTCAGGTTTCTACCAGCGGTTTAGGGTTTAGCTTTACAGGTTCAGGGTTTTAAGTCTAGGTTTATCCATAAGCTTTTTTTTAAATTAAGGTTTGTTGTTTTAAGTGTTTAGTAAGTTCTAAAATTTGCAGCTAAAAGTTACGTTAAAAAAATTAGCTGTTTAGAGTTAAAGTTTCAGCTTTAGGCTAATTAGTTCAAATCCATTTCTTTCTCAACAGACACTTTGAAAGCAGCTTTAAATATATAAATAAATAAGATAAAAAGGGAGAAAGGATGAAAAGCTGATACACTGCTGACTCGAGCAATCAGATTCCCCACTAATCCCAGATTTTATCAGCTTTAGCGTGAGTCGATATGAGATCTTTGTTATAATTTGTAGCATCGTCCTCTTTATCCCTCACGAGCGCTTGAGCAGGCAGCATCGATAAGGCCTGAGATGTTTCAGCTCGTATTTCAGAGCAGTTTTACGGCTTGATGAGGAGAGAAACACAGTGCAGAGCTCAGAGGAACCGCTTACTGCAGGGAGGCAGAATCTGCAGAGGACATTTCACTTTGGACTAACGGCAAAATAAAAGCTGCTGGTTTTCTTTTCTTAACGTACAGAGTAAAGAGAGTGACCTGTAATCACACGTGTAACACACGAGTTATTGTCTGAGATAATTAAAGTCAGGTTAACATATAATTAACAGAAAATAGCTAGGATTTACCTTAAATCTAAAATATCAGATTATCAGCCATTAGAGGCATCCAGAAAGAATTTAATTCCTCTGCTGTTTAGAAACTCAAATTTACAGCTTTACCTGTTTGTTACAAAGCACTGGCACTGGAGACTCCTTCCATACAACTTACTGATAACTACAAAAAACAATTACACACTGTTGCTATAGAAACAATAAGATATTAGAAAGAGCAAATTAATACAAACCTGTGCTTTTGTCAGAGCTGCCGTTATGGAGAATTAATCAACACTTTCTGACCAATCCGACTGCAGAACCCATCAGCAGTATATTTGTTTTATAAACCAATGCTTGTATTATTCCTGTTAGAGAAGCCCAGTGGGGGAAAAAACACGTTAGAGAGTCAGAGGATGTGTGCATGGCCGAAAAATCAAACTCCGTTAAATATTTATCAGGAGAATTTATGATCCGTTCTATGTAGCGTGACAGGAAAGGCGCTGATCCTGAAAAGCGAATTGAGCGAAAGATCTATAGTATGTAGAACGAGTGCCTTGATTGACTGTGGGATCCGTTCTTCCGTACACAGGGTGAGGAATATCATCCATGAAAACGTCTTTGGCAAAAATCGATCATCCGTGACATGTCAGATGTTTCTGAACAGGAGCTACAGGGCTAATGTACAGTAGCTAACAAGCCCATCAAGATTCACCCTGAACTGTAAGCATGTTGGCTACATTAGCATCGCGGCTCCAAACATGCCTTAGCATGTGTTCACTACTGTATTTGTTGACTACAGTATATTGACCTTGTTACTCATTATAGTGAGTGGTTATTAGAAATGATTCTACATTAAGCTGAATTTATTTTATTGAAGTTTAGCATTGTTTAAGTGTTTCTTTCTTTAATGCTTCATCTCTTTCATCTCTAATCTTTCTGTTCATTATAGCTTTGCTGTTTTCTTTCTCATCCTTTGTGTTTCATCTTTCCTTTTTTCATTTCATTTCTCCCGCCTTCTGTTTTGTTATTTGTTTATCCATATCCATACCATATCCTGTCTTTCTGTCCTTCTTTTATTCATCTAAAAGTACTTCTGTCGTAGTGGTGACCAAGATCAGAAAAATATTCAATCAGAGTATCTGAAGACGCACAGAAGATACAAGCACTATTACCATTCCAACAATATCTCCACAACACGAACTGTATATGATAATTTACCATGATGTTATATAAATATTGAGGAGCTCTATTTCTTCCTTCATTCCTTATATAATCTTCCCCACTTCTTCTTCATCCTCACACTGCTCATATACCCGTCTCGCTCTCTGTCTGACAGCAGTGAAGTGGTTTAGCTGATCTGATCTCTGCAGCTGTTACTGTAGTTATTTATAAAAGCCTCTATTAAAATCAGCCTGTTTTGAATTTGTCGGCCTTTTTATATCTCCACACATCCTCTCGGCTCTCGAATGCTTCCTAAAGAGGTGTTTTTTTTTAGTGGTCAGAGTTTTGTTTTGGACCCCAAAAATGATCCATTGTTCAAGTTTTCAGGTAATTCATGGAGGCACCTCTTTCACAGAGACTGAGAGACACACACAGACCACACTTCACCACACCACCTGTGTTTTTGACTGGAGGAATATTATATTGTATTATACAACAGTTAGTTCTGACTGAGTAATCCGTTTGGACGGGAGGCTTTCCACGAGTGGTGATGAAAGCCAGTAACAGTAACAGGAGGTTTAACTACATAACTACTCCGCAGCATGAGTGATAGTAGGTCCTTACAGTCCACAGTCCTGAGGAGAGAGCAACTGCCTAACAAAACCCACATTGAAAACCAATCACAGAATCACTTTCAGCAAGAAAACACGTCTAATAACATTAAGCAACCGGATTACCTCTGTTAGCTCCGCGAGGCGCGCAAGGATATGTGTCCGCGGAGCAAAATAACTGGTTAAATAAAGAAACGAATCATAATCTGATGACATTATCTGTTGTGGAGCTGTTGTATTAAAGCAATATCACGCTCGAGGTCGTGCTGTTGTACTAAATATCAGCACAGTTGTGTTATTTTCAGTATAGTGGCTGCGCCCCAGTGCCTACAGCTGCATGTCAGCTGTGCTGATATTCAGCACAACAGCACAACCTCAAGTGTGATATTGCTTAAGTGTGGTAGTAAGTAAGTAATTATATATGGCCTACTGTGTGTGTGTATGTGTGTGTGTGTGTGTGTGTGTGTGTGTGAGACTTACGCCTTGTGCAACGCTGAGATCCAGGAGCTTGACCCCATCCAATACAGCACTGCCCTCCACAGACATTCACCCTGCAACAACAGCCAGAGTCTAAGTGCCAACACACACCACATACATATTTCTCTCACACATACACACACATGTTACACTCACACACACAAACACATACACACATTAACATTAACCAATTCTTATATATACTTAGATCTACACCCATATGAGCACGCACACACGTACACACACAACCAAACATGTTATTATACAACTTATTCACAAGGAAAATCAAAGAAACACCAGTTTCAGCAGTGTAAACATTTGTTTGTTTTTTTATTTTTGCCTATAATTTTTTTATTCCATTTTGGACTCGCTGGCTATATTTGAAAACGTATTTTATAACGCTATTGGCTAGCTATTTAAATATGCTTAACGTTTGTTCCATGCTAGCTATGTTTGCTTGTTTTTTTTTTTTCATTTTAAGTACACAGGAATGATGCTGTCTGACGCTGTGTGACCTTCAAGTGGAATCTTCTAGCAAACACAGTGAAGCTGACCCTAAGAGGTGTGCACACACATGCGCACACACACTCATACATATTTTTTTCACATGCACACACAGAAACACTGAGACACACTCACTTTCATACATCCTTCTTTCACACACAGACACACGTGTGTGTGTGTGTGTGTGTGTGAGTGTGTGTGTGTGTGTGTGTGTGGGATATATGAGCTTTTGGGTGAGAGCGTAGGCACGTTCAAACAAGGCGTAGGTACTTGGAAAACGCGCGCGCACACACACACACACACACACACACACACACACACGCACACACGCACACACACGCACACACACTTACTCACTCACTCGCACCCATTGACCTCACTAGCTTCTTTCTCAGGAGATAAATGTGAGAGCTACACTGGAATCCTGTTCTAACCACACACACACGCACACGGTGTCTGCCTTCTATATTATACCACACACACTCAAACAAGTATGAAAAAGACAAAAATGTAAAGAAAAACTATAAACATTCAGTGGAGTTTGGGTTATTACTTCATAGTTCAATAATTACATTTTAAAGACATTTATAGACCTTTTACTTCAAAAGTCAAATAATTTTTAATTATAAATCCTTAACAATATTTCTTCAGCGGTTGATGTTAAGTGTAATGACAGCACACTTTTACTTGTTTTTATTACACATTTATAAACGCATCTGAGGTAAATGTGGATGTTTCTGATTATTTTGTCTCATTTTCTCTGATCATGTGTCTTTTTACCCCTTTTACACCAAAGGCAGTTCCAGAGCTACTTTAGAACCAGTTTTTTGTTTTTAGACAGCAAAAGTACTGGACCTCATATACAAAAACCTGCGCCATGGCAGCACCAACACTTTCCTGGGCTAGAACAAAGAACTACTTACATCAGAGGTGATTATCATAACCAACTAAAAGTTTGTGACCACAATCGTTAAACAAAAAAAAACGCACTCAATATCCAATGTGTAGCTCAAATGCTTTCGAGTAACGATAAAGCGAGAACTGGAGAACTGGAGAACAGGAGAACTGCTCGCAAAGTCATGCTGAAGTTCGCCATTGTTGTGCTTGCCCTTGGCATTTTTTTCCCGCTAGCATTGGCTCAAGCATCGCCGCTAGCATTACTGGGAAACGTACACGATCATATACAGTGACATGATGACGTGACTGTCCAGTTCATGGAGCCTACACGTCTGTGTTCATTACTGATTACCAATACAAAACATATTTAATACATACTTTTAAGTTATTCATTTTATTAATATATAATTTATATTAATACAGTTAATATTAAACAGCGGTAAAAATATCCCTAAAATATTGTTTAAAAATACTCAAGTTAATTTCGTAAGTGATTCATGATCCAACTTCATACGGTAACTAAGGATAATGACACAGCACTTTTAATTAAGACTTTTTTTTAACCAAATTTACCAAAAACGTCTGATGTAAATATGTTTCTGGTTAAATTATGTAACTATGTAAAATAGTAAATATGTTTCTTATTTACTAGATAATATCAAACATCAAGATAAAATCCATTAAAAAATGTTTAACAACGCTGAATACGTGAGTTAATCTTCATAAGCCAATGTTGGCAGCTAGCGGTTGATGCTAAAGGTAATGACAGTGTTGTTGTTGGTCTTTCGGATGCTCCCGACAAGGGGTTGCCACAGCGCACCATCCGATCCACACATACAAGCTTGGCACAGGTTTCACGCAGGATGCCCTTCCTGACGCAACCCTTCCATTTTATCCGGGCTTGGGACCAGCATTATATCCAGTGGCTGGGAATCGAACCCGGGTCTTCCGCATAGCAGACAGGACACCTACAGTACCACCCACCAGTGCCCGCTAAAGGTATTTTAGGTGGATGTTCAATTATTATTTTTATATGATTATAGAGTCTTTTTTTCATCATTTACCAACATCTCTGAGGTAAAAGTGGACACTTCTAATTATACTGTGTTTCTTTCACTCTTATTATGTCTTTACATTTCTGTATAAAACACTTACAAAATCCTCAGTCTTAGGCTAGCTAAAGTAGCTAAGGTTTAGTGTCCATATTATTCTGTTGCCTAGCAACAGCACCCTTATGACCACAACTCCTTGAATAGAGAATGGTGTGACTTTCTAGTCTTCTTGTTCCTTCATCCTCATCGCATCTGCTTAAAATCTATGACACTAATATGACACTATGCCCTACTCCCTATATCAGTGCACTAGAAAGGTTTGGAATGACTAACAGGAAGACTCTCAGCACTCCTGCACCCTACATAGTCAACTTTATATCCAATAGGGATACTCTCTATAAAAGTACTATAAAAGCTCCCTATTCCCTATATAAGTGTCATCCTATATATTAGGGGACTAATACAGATATAAGGATACAGTGCATCCTATAAGGGGATGTACAATATGTAGTGCACTTACAGTACACCATAGACATTGCATTTTTACAGCACCTATACCCAGCAAAGTGCACTACTTAGGGTGGACATTAATAGGTATGCATGCTACAAAGACTGAGTGTGTAAGTGCAGTACATACTTTAGAAGAAAGGTTTCACTAGTATGCCAGAGTCCATTTACATTTACATTTAGGCATTTGGCAGACGCTCTTATCCAGAGCGACTTACATTTTTATCTCATTATACATCTG
>JAQMYG010000005.1:8823028-8836797 GCA_030014215.1 Clariallabes teugelsi
AGTTGAGGGTTAAGGGCCTTGCTCAAGGGCCCAACAGTGGCAACTTGGTGGTTGTGGGGTTTGAACCTGGAACCTTCTGAACCGTAGTCCAATGCCTTAACCACTGAGCTACCCCTGGCCTTATTCTGGCCTTGTTCCTGTGTTTAATGTATATTCTAAACCAAAAATTTACATTTTTATCAGTAAATGGTTTTTAACCAAAGAAAAGTTCACTTTATAATTTCTGTGATTGTCTTGATTTATTTTTCACCTTATTAATAATTAGATAATTAGGTTAGCAAGCTAGACAGATAATTGACCAGTTCATCTTCTCTTTTTTTTTTTTTTTATGGGTTTCAGGGTAAATCCCAGAGTGAGTTAATGCCATGTGCGCAAAGCTCTCGCAGACTCACGCTTCAGTCTTGTAGCTGTACGTAGTTGAAGTCATTATTGTTCTCTTTATTCCACGTGACTGACTGTAGACTCTCTATCAGTTATGAACAGCTTTAATAGACCACCTCAGTCATTCTAAACGTTTCCTCTCTGTCCATCATCTTCAGTCATATCTCAGACACTACACTTGTGACCGTGACCCCTGACCCTCATACAGTGTAATTCTGTCTCAGAGCTGTAAGACATACTTAAGAGAATATTTTATCTAAGATCAGTGTTTGTCAAGGTCATGAGTTTATTCCTGACCGTGCAGGCACACGGCGTACACCCACACACTCCAACAACGGCAACTCATGGGGTATTATGGAGACACTTACTAATAATACAACACACACATGCACGCATAAATGTACTAAGTTAGTACCCTGTCTGAAATTGAAAAAGCCTTCTACCTTCATAACCTTTTAAGCGAAGTGGATGAAAAAACATTACAACTCATTTAGTAACTCATCTGCTGTAAACCATATGCAATCCTTTAATAGACAGACGGAAGGACAGATGGATAGATTGATCAGCAAATGAGAAAAGCAGATAAATTGACAGACAGACAGCTATACACAGACAGATAAAAGTGTGAATAAACAGATAGCTAGTAAGACAAGCAAATATATAGACCGGTAAAAGGCAGACAGACAGATGAATCGACATATACAGAAAGACAAGCGGATAAATAATTAGAGAGACAGACAAACTGAAAGACAGACATATACGCAGTCAAAGATAACCAATTCTGATTAATTAACTTGCTATTGCTAATTTTTTACTAGACAGACAGATGGTTGGCCATACTGTACAGTTATTATAGAAACAAACGACCTGTTGCTATGGAAACGATAACATATCCGGATGAACGCATCAATGTAAACCTGCACTACTTTCACAGCTGCTGTTATAGAGAATTAATCAACACCGTCTGACCAATCAGAGCGCAGGATTCAGCAGCGCCGTGGTGTAATGTTACAGTACAGCGTAACCCTGTCGAGCATAGGACAAGCTGTCACACAGGTATTTTTAAACTTTTGACCTTAAATGAAATATGTATAGCTATATAAATGAAAATATTTTGAGGCTGAGGTCATAGGATAGCGTCAGCGTGAGTCAATCAGGGTTAAAAACAGACCGTGGTGAAGTAGAACTGAGTCACCGCTCCGTTCTGAGGTCAGCACTATTTATAGGATAATAAAATGACCAGATAGAGGAGGAGCGGAGAACAAGAGTAAAGACGAAGGAGTGAGGAATGAGCAAAGGAAAGATTTACTTTGATCTTGCTGGAAAGAAAGTCAGAAAGAGCTAACGCGAGGTGACTCAGTCGTTCTCATTAACTATTTTTCCCATTAGGATGTAATGGTTTTAATGGTTCCCAAGAGTCCACTTGTTCCTGATTCAGTTACAGATTCAGGGTTGGATCTTGTTAGAGTGATTTTCTGTTCCATCTAGATAATCAGGAAGGCTGTACACCAGCGCCGCCCTGTATGTCAAGAGTAATAACACTCCTCTATTACTACTTCAACTGCTACGATCATGACTGCTGCCATTACTGTTGCTATCACAACTAATATTATAATAGATTATATTATTCTACTACAACTTCTAATGCAGAGACAATTAGTAATATTACTCCTACTACAACTCATAGTATTTGATGTGATAGAAGCAGGAAAAATGGGCAAGTGTAAGCATCTGAGTGACAATGACAAAGGCCAGATTGTGATGTCTGGTTGACTGGGTCTCTAAAACAGCAGCTGTTGTGCGATTTCCCAGTCTGCAGGGGTCAGGAACTACCAAGAGTGCTCCAAGGAAGGAAAACTGGTCAACTAGGAACAGGGTAGTGGGCCCCCTGTGGTCACTGTACGAGGCTGCCCCATGAAGTCCGATTAAAAAAAACGCTACTATAGCTCAAACTTCTAAAATAAAAACTGATGCTGGTTCTGATAGAATAAAGTCAGAACATAGAGCACATCACAGTTTGTTGCGTATGGAGGGTCAGGGTGCCCATGCTGACCCGTGTCCTCCACCACATGCTCCTACAATTCGCATGTGACGATCAGAACTGAACCACGGAGCAATGGAAGAAGATGGCCGTGTGTGTGTGTTACTTGCCTGGGGAAAAGATGGCACTAGAGTGCACTATAGGAAGAATGTGAGACCGCGGAGACAGTGTGATGCTCTGGACAATGTTTGGAAAACCTTGGGTCCTGCCGTTCATACGGATGGACACACACCACCTACCTAAGCATTGCTGCAGAGCAAGTTACATCCCTTCATGGCAACAGTGCTCCATATAGCGATGGTCTCTCAACAGGATAATGCACCCAGACACACTGCAAATACTGTTCAGGAATGGTTTGAGGAACATGGCAAAGAGTTCGAGGTGTTGATTCGGCCTCCAAAACAAGTCCGATTCGTTTCAGCATTTCTGCTGCTAATCTTATGCAATTACATATGTAATAGTTATAAAAGCGCCAATGCTCTGAATATATTTCTGAACAGTTTACTGTGGTATGATACTTTATATTGTATTGTCAGATCGCATGGATTCAAAACACGACTAAGTAAACACAACTAAGTTTTGGTTTGAAACTTAAATCTTAAATCAAGGAAGAAACCCATTAGATGACTGCCTTTCATCACTCTATCTTTCCAGCACTTCCATCTCAGTTTTTCTCATGAGATTAAGGAATTTGCTGTATGAGAAGGGAAGCAGCGCTTGTCCAGGATTCATAATAACGAACATCAGCTTTTCATCTCTGTGATTTATTCTGCATCGTTACATAATGGTACAGAATCTGGAAGCACTTAAATCAGCTCTTAACACACACACACACACACACACACACACACACAAACAGGATGTTTGTTCAGTTTCAGTCTTGTGGAGTTCCCAACGTTCTTAAAAGGTCAAAAAACTTCCAGGAATTGAAGCTCACATTTCCTCAGAAACAGCTGAGAAGGGCTGATATCTTACAGGTACCCCTGGCTTTACTCTGTCTCACGGTGTATAATATCGCGATGACATCATCACACCAAAGGGGATTTTCCATTATTTACAGAATTATGGGATTGATGCTTGTGAGGAGCAAAAATGGGCGCATCAACATACTGTAGGTCAATACAGTCCCCAACATACAAACGAGTTCTGCTCTGAGAGCTTGTTCATAAGTCCAATTTGTTCATAAGTTCAACCAACATTGTCTAAGTACTAGACTACAAACACAATTAGCTATACACAGCATATTACAGTACAGTGTTCTTTACAATCATGCAGATGGTCATGTTAAAAGAATAAGCAATGTCTGCCACCTTTTCACCTCGCTCCATTCTCTCAATTATTTTCACTTTTCTCTCCATCATTATTGCTTGGTGCTTCTTAGCAGTACCAGCTTCATCACCGCTGCTTTTACAAAATGTTTGCTTTTTCAAAATGTCTCAGGGAGCGTTTCCTTTGTCACTGTAAAGCTGCTTTGTCATTAGGTCCAAGGGTAGAATTGCATTATAAATAATTAGAAATAATATTTCACATCTGACTGGTACAAATCGCTGACACTGGAGACTTCTTCTATAATCACATTTCTCCTTGCATTAATCAATAAACACACAAATTTCATAATAAAAACCTGCGCTACTTTTATTTAGAAAAAATATAAATGTATCACCTTCTGATCAATCAATTCGCATGAAGAATTTCACACGAGAGATATTTTTGTCAAAAGTAAAAAAAAAACGGCCTAGGGGCACGGTTAGCGAGCTAATTCCAAGCTAATTGATAGCTAGATAACGTTAACGCCGAGATAACCGCTGTATTGTGCTATTAAAATCTACAAGTGATCTCATTATTAAATCTATAAGTTATGCTAACTGTTATAAATTGTCCAAAAACATATTGGAACTTTTTTAGACTGTAAACTGTGATTTCATTTCCTGAAGCCCTGCAGGAAACCACGAGCGCCTTGTTTTTATTCCCAGAAGGATGATGTGACAGGACGCATCAGCACAGAGCTAAACACAAACATTCTCCACATTCTTAGCGCTCCGTGTGTGTGCTTTCCCCTGCAGTTAAAAAGAAAAAAATAGTCCAGTTTTGGAAGTAAGCCGAGTTCTGGGAACTTTCTGAGCGCTACTTTTCTGCTCAGTCTGGTTAAAACGCTTTAAACAAACATCCACTAAACTGAGTCTGATATCATGTACGAGCAAAAAATACGACGCCCATATAAGGGAAAAATCATCACAAGGGAAAAAGATGGATAAAAGAGGAATGTTGATTAAAAAGAGCAGAAAATTCTACAGCTATTTTAACGAATACCTACAACATATACACTTATTAATTAGATTGTTTAATAACTTAAATAATTAAAGCTCAAAACCTCAGTTTTCAGATAACAGATTAAAAACATTGTCTAAAACGTTGTATTTATATCTTAAGTAAATGTTCTCTACATGAAGCTTAAGATCATTTCAAATCTTTCTTTTAGGAACGGTTTTAAAAAAGAAATCACAGTACAGGATATAATGTGCACTCTACAGCAAAAAGCAATGATCGATTATTCGATTTAATTAATTAAAATTTGCAACATTAACATGTTCTTTAATTAGCGATTCATAATTAGTTAAGCATCATCTAAACTCCATCAATACCTGGATCCAAAGAAATACGGAAAAGAAATATATGGCAATACGTTGTAAAATATAATGCAATATATTAAATAATACTTTTCCCATATATAGGAAACTAGTGCTTATATTTATTAATATATTGCAATATACAGTATGAATGGACCATGTATGGATATATATATATATATATATATAGCAGTGAAGACAAAAACCATTATATTTACTCATAATTGTTCTATTGAAGCATTACTGAAACTTTATGCGTTTTAGAATTATACACACACTTTTACTTTGTCGGTGTCCTCTAATTAATGCCTATAAAGTCCATTTTTTTGTTCGAACTACTTTAACATATACTGTAAGCATAATGTAAAAAAAAATTTAAGAAATAGATAGATTCAATTAAATTAAATATATTATGAAGTACATTGTTAAATATAAAATTACATACATTAAGATATACATTTGAATATATTTTTCAATGTATGAAAAGCGGCAAGTCCTTATGTATTTTTCAAAATACTGTAATATATTAATACAATATATTATTCTGTATATTGTGAATATATTTTTTAATTTTTAAAAAAATTATTAGTTAGTATCAGTTAGTGTAGCAACAAGGAATATTAACATTATAAAATCTTTTCAATTCAGAACACTAAATCATTTAATATATTGACAGTTAATAAATTTAGAGAAATATATTTTCTTTGCGTAAGGAAAAAAAAAAACAGAGGCTCTATTAAAAAAAAACAGATTTTTTTATTCTGAATTTTCACGACTAGCTCATTTTATTAGCACATTCTAACGTACAACACTGTATAAGGTCGAGAAACAGGAAAGTGGGCGTGGCTAGTGTAGGAAGTTATTCTGATTGGCTGCGCAGCTCCGCGCTCAGGTCCTGTAGCTCTGCGATTAGCCGCTCCAGCTGTGCTACGTCGCTTTGGAGCTCGTCGTGAATTTCTCCGGTCGCTACGTCGGTGTAGAGTTGCTGAGGACATCAAACACAAGTTCACACCAATATACAGCATGTACGTTTAAAACGTTTTGCTGATTTTATAAATATAATTGCTTGAATTTTGCTTTTCCTTCAGTGTAACGTTAAAAATGAGTCTAGCGATTAAAAGCTAGCATAAGACATGACAGTTAAGAAAGTAGCAGTTAGTGAGTAAAGAAAGCTAACCAAGACACTGACAGCTAATCTATAAAGCAGAAGTGAATCTACTCAGTGAAAGCTAACGTACTGTGAATAAAAAAATGAATAAAAATCAAAGCTTGTGTGATGACAGGAAGTGAGCGATGGAAGGAATACTGACTTTTGCCTTAGTGGCTAAGCTCTTCAGACTGAGCCGAGCAGACGAGAGTAGCTGCAGCGCTTCCTGAGGATTTGACTTCTCTCTGCTACAGTGGAGGGACACTGAGAGAGACAGAGACAGAGAGAACATTATTAAACACCTTCAGCTCAGTGGGTGTGAGACGGAGGGATGGAGGTCAACATTAAACATTAAACATCAGACACAGTGAGAGCTTCTCAGGGTTAAAGGGCACCAGGGTCATTAAAAGTGATACTGGGTGGGGAGAAAGAGAGAGAGAGGTGTGTGTGTGTGTGTGTGTGTGTGTGTGTGTGTGTGAGAGAGAGAGTGAGTGAGTGAGTGATATTTCCTCTCAAACTGTTTGTCCTGCTGACCGTGATGGTGACATTTTTCATCTCAATGTCTCTCTCTCTGTCTCACACACACACACACACACACACACACACACACACACACACACACACACACACACACACAACTGACATGAAGTGAGAATGGATGCTGAGCACACAAATGAGATCATGACCTTTCCACAGTAATGTTTTAATCTCAGCACTAACAATCCCTTGTTTAGAGCATCAGTTCTGCACCTCCTCTGGAACCGCTGTAACGCGTCCACAAGGTGCGATATAAACTGAAACACTGGGGGGCAGTGTCACACGAGGGGACAGACCGAGCAAAGCAAAACGATGATAATGTTCCGACGTTGAGCGAGGACAATTCGTCCGCAGGTGTCGGCATTCGTCCCAGGATTCGCCGTAGTTCAAAAGAGGCTTGGCAGGAGAGAGACGGTGTCCAACACGTCCCCAGACAGGACGAAGAAGATCACGCCGTGAAGAAGACGAGACAGGGGCAGATTGGGCAGCAATGTAGAATACACCGAGTGTGTGAGTTGCACTTGGGTAACAGACAATGACATGGCAACAGCTTGGGTTACTATACAGGGGGGGATGGATTGGGTAAGTTTACAAGAGCCACAGGTCAGGCAATCACACAGGGGGTGCAGATTGGGTAACTATGCAGGAAACAGAAAGTGGATAACTATATAGGAAATGCAGATTGGGTACCTGCGCATCTGATGCAAATCGGTTACTATACAGTAAGACACACGTAAGGTAACTAAACAGAGAAGACAGACTGGGTAAGCACACAGGGGGGACAGATTGGGTAACTATACTGTACTATAGGCACAGATTGGGGAACTGATGCAAAAATGGGTAACAATACAGTAGAAACACATCAGGTAACTATACAGGAAGTGCATATTGGGTGATTGTATAGTTACCTAATCCGTGTCTATTATATAATCACCCAATATGCACGACCCTGTATAGTTACCCGATGTGTGTCTACTGTTTTCTTACCCATTTTGCATCAGCTGTGTAGTTACCCAATCCGTGTCTATTATATAAAGAACACAGGTCAAGTATACAACCCTAAACAAATTGGGTAACTACATTGGATTTGGTATTATATAAGCGATGCAAATGAGAAGAGTGTGTGTGTGTGTGTGTGTGTGTGTGTGTGTGTGTGTGTGTTTCACAGATGGAGCACGCCATTTCCCAAAATCCAACAGCCCAGTGTTTATACTGTATACACAGTGTCTTCTCAAGATGTGACCAGCAGGAAAGGTCAAATTGATGTAATTCATGGGCACACCGACACACACCGACACACACACCGACACACACCGACACTGAAATAGACAGGGATTATATAGTATGAAATATAAAGCACATAAACTAGCTACAAAGTAATGTGCAGGCATGAAAAATGACACGTTCTCACATACGTTTAAACACACTGACATGTGCGCACACACACACAAAGCATTGTGTAGGTGGCACGGCACATTATCTCACATCACTTCTTTATGAATCACTATGATCAACAGCGAGCCCCTGAAGGACAAAAGGTGGAGGTGTTATTAATTGACAATGACAGCAAAAGAGAGAGAGACACACACACACACACACACACACACACACACACACAGCAAACTCAGAATAACTTTCAGATAGGCAGGTTTATGGATTGTCCAATAAAGAACTCGTGTGCTTTGTTCTGCTGCACTTATTAAGATTCCAGGAGACGTTTCACCATTTACGTTATTCTCACCTTATTTACTGAACCAAACAGAAACTAATTCACACTGAAATGTTTATGAAGCACTTTAAGGGACACAGTGTAACCCAACACTAACCCTCTTTGTCTTGTAGGAACGACTACAAGTCTAACCTTTATTTACATTTATATTCTTACACCACAGCGCTCTCGAGTCCTCGCCTCTGATTGGTCAGAAGGTGTTGATTAATTCCTTATAACAGCAGCTCTGACAGTAGCGCAGGTTTTGATCTAATATGTTATTGTTTCCATGGTAACAGTAATATTCACAGGGACATGAGCTCAAATGTTTCTAGAAGCAGAAACGCGTTCAGTGGAAGGAGTCTCAAGTGTGAGCGCTGTGTAATGGTCAGAGGTAAACCTTTAGGACAGAGGAGTTTACGCTTCTTTTATTATGCTTACGCTGCCAATAATTATAAAAAAAAAAAGGTAATTAAAAATTTTAAAAGTTGAGCATCAAGTAACACTTAGTTTGTGTAACTAATCAAAGATTTAGAAAATAACGGCGATGAAGTGATTAGTGTTTCGTCATGCTGCTGTGCTGAAGGACGTGAACGTGATCCTGGTGTGTGTGATATAAATGAGATTACATTGCGTGCTTCTCACTCTGTGCTGTAAATGCTCATTAATATGCAAATTATTTTCATTATCATATTTTACTTTAATTAAAATGAAAAGACAAACGTGACCTCACCAGTGGCCATGTCTACAGCTCCCTTTATCACGTCTTTAAAGCTGCCCATGTCTTTCTCCCAGCCCGACTTCTGCGTCTCACACCGGTGGGCTTTAGACAGGAAGTGCAGTGCCTAGACACACACACACACGCATACTTATAAAACTGTCTCATAACAAATTAATAACTCTATTAAATTGATGGAGAATTCATTAGAACAGAATGGATGCTACAGGAGAGTTTCTTAAACTCCACCTTCTCGTTGTCCCCTTTGTTGTCGCTATGGCCGTTGCCATAGAGACGAGCGTACTGCTTCCATATTTGGGCATCGGTGCTGCAGCTGGCGGTGACTCGACCGAACAGCTCCTGTAACTTGGTTCTGTGACTGGATGCTCGGTCTCCACGGTGATCAGGAAGATCATCAATCACCGCCCTAACAAGAATATCCAAAACCTGCAAGAGACAAAATTGTACTGGTCAGTCTACTAGTCTAGGAAGGCGTGGCCTAAGCCTGTGTGCCTGAACTTAGTGAAGGAGGCGTGGCCCCTGAAAGAGGCATGGCCCCGTGTTTCGATGAAAGCGGCGTGGCCTCCATGTCAGTCTCCATCAAGGAGGCGTGGCCCAGGTGTCTGCCTCAACGAAGGAGATATGGTCTGTCACAGCTTGTCTGTCAGTATCTGTAAAGGAGGCGTGGCCTGTGTACAGAGTCCCAGTGAAGGCATCCTCTCTGTACATCTCATTTCCATTATAACATTATATAACGCTGCTCTTTTTCTTACGCTGATCCTGTTCCTCTGTGAAGTTTGTAAAATTAACTCATAATTAGAAAATGCAACGAAGCATAACTAAACAAATAAACGAGGCGCCTTGTCCCGTCCCCCTCGACACCCACTAACCCCAAACTCACACATCTCATTCGCTTCCTGCTCTTTAGAGCATCAAGAACACTCCTTTTTATTTAATAGTGTGGAATTAAGATCCCACGCTTCCGTGAAAAGATTAATTTGTTGTTTTTTTTCCACTTGTTTACATCCTCTTTTTTTCCATTCATCACATACTGGGCAGAAAATGAGAAACGGGCAATAAAGCGCAGTTGATGTTCGGAAAGACGTAAAAATGAGAAATGATAAAACAAGCGGCTCGTAGCCGACAGCAGCTGGCGGGATAACTGGTCCAGGAAATTTTTAGCGCTAGTTTTATGTGCTTTTGTTCGTTATCTCGTGTTAATTGCAGCTGAGACACACACTAACGAGTCTGCTGACTTTTCATATCCCACTGCATCAGTGTTTTTTTATTCACGACGTCTCTCAGGTGTGTGCGGCTCAAGTGTGAGCTGACTCAATCACACCTGCACACAGGCAAATCCTTTACATGAGACTGTGTGTGTGTGTGTGTGTGTGTGTGTGTGTGTGTGTGTGTGTGTGTGTGTGTGTGTGTGTGTGTGTGTGTGTGTGTGCGTGCGAGCTTCATGTCAGTAGTCACAATATATATAAAAATAATAATAAAAAATGACAGTAAAATATCAGTACAAAAAAATTGAGGGTAAAAATAAATATGTAATAAGTTAAGTTAATTTATTTATATAGCACATTTAAAACAACCGACGGTTGATGAAAATAAAATATACATAAAATCATAAACCCTAATTAAAATGAAAAAAATTATGTAAAATTAAAATGCAACTACTATCTGCGAAACAAACAGATCAGATCTTGAGTTTTGCTGCATTTCTCTTCACACAGCTATTATTATCGATCGCTAAGCTAGTTTCCAAAGTTCTCCATCCCGCCTCACCTCCACATCCTTGTACTTGTCCTTCAGGTCCAGGAGGCGATGATATGCTCGAATTGCCTCCCCAAACTCGCCCAGGTCGATACACACGGCGATGAAGTTCTCCCAGATCTGCCAGCGCTCAAAGTTACACTTCAAAGCCTCCTGCAGTGTGCGAAAAGCCTTCTCTCTGTCAGAACAAACATATGACACATCACACTCAGCCATCCGTCTGTCCATCCATCCATCCATTCAATTCATTCAACCATCCATCCATCCAACAATTCATCCATCCATACATCAACATCTATCCATCCATCCAACAATCCATCCAACCATCCAATTCATCTAACCATCCATCCTTTCAATTCATCCAACCATCCAATTCATCCAACCACCCAATTCATCCAACCACCCAATTCATCCAACCATCAATCCATCCATTCTCCCAAAAATACATCCATCCATCTTGTCCATCCATCTCGTCCATCTATCCAACATTTTGTCATCCATCCGACATCTTACCTATCCATCCATCAACTCATTAAATCATCCATCCATCCATTCACCCACTCTTCCATCCTTTTAATTCGTCCATCATTTAACTCAACCATCCATCCAACAAAACTTCCATCCAGCTACTCATCGATCCATCTGTCTGTCGGTCCTTCCAACAAATCATCGATAACATCCATCCAATCTTCAATCTACTCATCAACCCAACAACTCATCCATCCATCAACTCATCCATTTACCCATCTGCACACACTCACTTTTTCCGGAGTTTGATGTAGGCTGTAGAAAGATTATTCCAGGCCTCTGAGTTCTGGATAAAAAAAATTAAAAAAAACTCTTACTTTTGATCTTTCAGCATTTAAATGTAAGGAAAATGGAAAAGGCGTTCGTGTGACTTACATCTGGTTCCAGTCCCACACATCTCTGGAAGGCTTTAGCAGCTCCTTCATAACCCTCCAGTGCAAAATACGCACAGCCTAAAGAGAACCAAACCCCCAACTGAGAGGGGAATGAAGGGAGGAAGAGAGAGAGAGAGAGAGAGAGAGAGAGACAGAGGGAGAGAGAGAGGTTTACTGGGTGTCTTTAACATATTAAATTGCCCATATCCGCAAATCCCCTCACCTTGACCCGTTGTCTAAAAAACATCAAATCCCCTAAACGCTGCACACTCGTGTCTACCCAATGTTCCCAAAAATTTTACAGACCATAAAATCTATAGAAACCATAAATATCCATATCTCATTACCCTAAAACATATACTCAAATATTATTTAAAACCTGCTGTAAATAACCAAACTCCCAAAAAAGCATCCTCTACCTCAGCCTCTTTCAGTTTTACACATTCATACTTACCCAGTAAATGCCCTCTAAGCAACCTCGAAATACCCTCGTAAACATTTAATTACTTCATACTAACCCAGTATTACACTGTACATCTAAATACAGCCCCACCCCCCAGAGACACACACACACACACACACACACGCATTCACAATATAGTGCACACAAACACACAGCATGCAGGAAAAGCATCATCGTTTACAAGCGTTCAGTTCCTCATCATCAACAGAACATAACACAGAGAGCGAGCGAGCGAGCGAGAGAGAGAGAGAGAAAGTGAGTGAGAGAGAGAGAGTGATGCATTATAAATTATTGATTAAGCTCATTAATGTTATGAATCTCTTCCACGGTTCGAAGTTGCATGCAGATTTTTATGGTCATACGACAGGTCGACCATCTGTCTCCTCTTTCATTTCACACTCCCTACTTTTTCTTCATTCCATCTCTTTCGCCATCTCTCAATTTCTCTCCAAACATTCTGCTCTCCATATACACATACATACATATATACCTATCCATATACTGTATACACACACACACACACACACTTCCTCCTCCACTCTTTATTTAATCTCGCTCTGCATCTTATTCTGCAGCCATCCCATTATTCCTCCCTTCCTCCTCTCGTTCTCAGTCCCTGTCTCGATGGTGGATGTTAGTGAGGGGGAGTGAGGGATCACACCGGGGTCGTTACAGCTAAATTACGATGTGTTATTGCGGCTCGCAGCCCGAGTCTCACGCTGCGTTAGGGATGGGAAGTTAAAAAAAAAAAAAAAGGAGCAAAAAATTTTTTTTCATGGGATGAGGAAAGCTGACACCTAAATGTATTTCTTCTTCATCTCAGTCCGCTGTCTCCGCCTCCGTCTTCACCAAACGTTCTAATCTCTTTTCTACAGCATCATGTATACATGCCTGCATACATGCATGTGTATGTGTGTGTGCTGTTTGTATACCTGTATGGGATTGATACCCAGCGAGCGCTCGAAGCACTCCACACACTCCTGGAACTCTTTATTTCGGAGGTGATGGAGAGCTCTGGATCTCTGCGCCCGAGCGCTACGGTGCTTGGAGAGTTCCCAGGCTCGATCGTAATACTGCGGATCCTTCAAGACGTCGCCCAGGAGGCAATAAAGAGATGGAGTTTCCTTCTTCTCCAGCTCTCGCCTCAATATTTCCTCCGCCTGAGAAACAGACATGAGATCCACATGTAGAAAACCTTTAACACTCGACTACTACTGTAGATATACCACAAAACCCTTAAATATTTCTTAGTAGCACGTTGACCTGAATGTCTCTCGGTTATCTTTACCCTCCCACACACACACCTCGTACACGTAAATACCCTGTAGCAACCTCCAAAATGTTCATATACAGTGGAACCTCGGATTACGAGCATAATTCGTATTCCAAAATACTCGTAAACCAAATTTAATTTTCCCATAGGAAATAATGGAAACTCAAATTATTCGTTCTACAGCCCAAAAAATAAA
>JAQMYG010000005.1:8846729-8867270 GCA_030014215.1 Clariallabes teugelsi
CAGAGGGGAGGGATGAGAGGTACTTCGTGCTCCCACATTAATCACGGCTCTACAGCCAATCAGGGGCGTCTGTGATCTCACGCAAGCGGAAGGAGCGGATAGCGCGGTCACGTGTTACGCCGCCCCCAATGGTGCGTGAGCGAGCAGTTCGAAAAGATGAGGTCTGCTGGAAACACGTGACAGTCTTCGGCCCTCCCGAAGTAGCTTAATGTGGGAGCTCCCTAGTGATGGATGAATTGGATACGACTAAAGACACAAGTAAGACACAAGTAAATACTGGTCATGATAGAAAAGCATCAGAACACCCAGTGCAGTACAGCCCACTGCGCCCAAGCCTCTGACCCGGCCTGCAGACTCTCCAGATCCCAAGCCGATCAAGCTTCATGGGACGCACTGGAGAACCAACCCCGATCCATGGAGGCCCGACCACACAACCCACAGCACCCAAAAAGGCACAATACCAGAAATAATATTTTGCTTTAATTAATCAATCTAGTGAACAAAATGTCAAAAAACTTATAACTGTTCTGTAATGTACTGTATCAGTGCAACAACTAAACGGTTATAAGTTGCAACTATTACTGTACATGACTTTTTATATAGACAGAGAGAGAGAGAGAACTATATTAATCCCACTAATGTTACAGCAGCCGCTTCGTTGATTAAAATTTAAATAAATGGGTGCACCAGCAAATAATGGATAAGTTGTAATATTAATTTTAAAAAATTAAAGAATGAACTGTTTTGGCTGTGATGAGAATATGAAACAGCAGTACTGTAGCTAGTTACTGCACGTAAAACTATAAAACGTCATAAACGTTTCTCAGTTTCTCTTCCTAATGATCCGGGTTCAGGCTTTTACCCGAAACGTTAAGATGTTAACACAGGAAGTTTAAACGAAAGTTTAGCTCATTGTTTAGAAGCTAATTTATTCCTTATTTATTTTATAAGTTTATTTTAAAACTTGCTCAGACAAATAATCAGCTGTCATCGTTTGGACTCGCTGTTACACTTCAGTAGATTATCGCTTACACGCTTTGTATGTTAATTTGTTTTGTGTTAAGAACATGACACTAACTTCTGAAATGTTTTTATTGCTTTGGGACGCTGGAAAGTCTCCAGTCTCCGGTTAGTCCACTCCGAAAATAAAGCGCGTCAGATTTCTGTCTCGCATTACATCTCGTAGTCTTATTACAGACGCGTGTTGAGAGGCGGTAATGTCTTATTCCCCCTCCCCGGCGTCTACTAGTTTAATGTTGATTTTATTGAAGCGACGCCTCCAGGTAGATTAGCTTCCCCGTTCCCCGTTCGAAACGTGTCTATTAGCGGTCTCGACGAAGCTGATTTAGTAATTAAGCGTCTCGGGGACCCACGCAAATGAGCTCCGAGTTCCTGGAAAGAAACTGATTGCATCAAGTTCATTATAAATTTCATTTCCACAGCAGTTCGTTCTCGAGCTTCCCTCAGTCCTCCAAGACTGAATTAAACTTTTATACTTTTTTTTTATGAGATCAGGGAATCGTGTGTGATTCCACGGTTAGTGTTGCGTTTATAAACTTGTACGTGAAATTACAATCAAAAACACTGTACACGTAGAGTGTGTGCACTCTGTACTCATTTCCACATTAATCTGAAATGTGAATCCACTTGGCATTACTGATGGTAATATTACACAATCGATCATCAATGAGAATAAACCAATCGATGGTCGATTAATTATCAGTCAGATTGTGGTGCACTATGGGAGGCAAAGGAGGCCCCTTGTTCTGTCATCCAGTGAGAGCAAGTGGCCTCTACAGGTGCACTTTATGGTTCCAAATTAATAACAAATTGGACTGGAGCCATAAAACTCAAGTCCTCTTCAGGAAGGGACAGAGGATACCGTTCTTCATGAGGAGACTGGTCCTTCATAGTGTGCAGCAGGCTCCTGTAGATCTTCTACCAGTGTTCTCTTCCTTATGGTAGTGACATCAAGGCTCAGAAGTCAGCAGTCTCTTCTGATGGAGGGTAGGACAGCAAGGGACAATCTAAAGCACATCTTGGATAATATTTTTCTGCTGTACTGGAGACACCGACACTCTTAGCGGAAAAAAAAAATCGACATTTCTACATTTACAGTGGGTGGCAAAAGTCTGAAAACGCCTGTGGGGTTGTTTAGGCGGAACTTCGTTGTCCTCCAAAGAGATAACACATTCACAAGAATGGGATTGATGTGAGGTCACAGAGACCTCGACCTTCGACCCGCAAAATGTAATCAGCATCCCTGAGATATCGCTTCATAACAACTGGACGTATGATTGTGAGGTCACGGTGACCTTGACCTTTGCTCTTTGACCAAGAAAACTGTACTCAGTTCATCCTTGCACCCAATGTTCCTGAGATACCACATTTACAATAAGGCAGACATGATGTCACAGTCTCCTTGACCTTTGTCCATCAAAGTCTAATCTGCTCATCCTTCTGGCCAAGTGGACATTTTGCCAATTTTCTATAAATTGCTCGACCCTTGCCCTTTTATTCGCAAAATGTGATCAGTTCACTTCTGAACTGATTTGAAATTTCTTGCGTATTTTAATGAAATTCCTTCAAGGTAGTCCTGAGATACAATGTGAGAAGAAAGGGATGGACACAAGGTCACAGTGTACTTGACCTTGGACACTTGACCCCCAAAATCACAGTTCATCGGGTCATCCTTCTGCCTGAGTCGACATTCATTCCAATCTGAAATGTCCTTTAAGGTGCTTCTGAGAGATCACATTCAGATGAACGGGACATACGGACAGAGGGACAATATGAAAACATACCGTCTCGGCTACGGGCTGTCTCTGGTGCAGTGGCATATCATTAAAGCCTTGGTTAAAACATACCTCGTTTTTTTTTTTTTTTTTTCACTGGATGTTTTTTTAAACATAAAAATATTCATCATATTGAACAGACTTGTGATGGAGTAATACAGATGGGCGCGTCATTGTTTCTCGTCCTCACAGGACCTCTCTGTCGTCTGAGTCTGGATGTCTCTGTATGCGTTACTGAGAATTTGTCTTTTTTTTTTTTTTTTTTTTTTTTTAGCTTGTACACTCGTTTGTTCCCTGTAGTCGCCTAATTAGACGCCGCGCTCATCCTTAAACTGTCAGAGTTTATGAGGAGAAACGCGAAGACGTGACGGGATGAGACGTGGCAGTCGAACCTGGAGGAGGGGTTTTACTGCTCGCTTGTGTTCTTTGGGGAAAAACAAACTGGACAACTTATAACCAAACAAACAAATGCATTAATTAATTAATTTAATTAATTAAACCCGTCAGAGCTTTAACACAGGTGTGTTTTTGTCAGTTTGGCAAAAAATAGAGCAAAAAAAAAAAGAGCTGCAGAACTGCTTAAAGGAAAACGTTATGCAAATTTAAATAATGATTTAGATAGACCAGGTTAAACAGACTGAAGAGAGATTCAGGGAGAGTCCAGGCCACGCTGGAACAGATCAGACATCATCAGGCAACAAGTTCAGACTGAATGAATGAATGAATTTACATATAAATCAAGGATTCAGGATCTAGTAAATTGCATCTGCCTCTTGCGTCTTGTACATGGCCGGTCAGAATGACTGAATAGACTTCCATTTCTGCGTTTTCTTCAATTCTCCTCATTTTAAATAAAAAAATTTAAAAAAAGGAATATTCATGTTTAAAGCGAGAAGTCTTTACTAAACTGTTCAACGTTTCCAACAATCGAATCAAGTTTCCTGGAGGCATTTTTTATAAACACTAACACAGTGAGGCTTTCTCCAGGGTAAGAGGACGTGTTTATAAGGAAGGAGTCTCCAGTGTCAGAGCAAAGCTGTAACTGTAGGTTTAAAGCTGTGACTATTTTTCTCTAATTAACTTGAGAGAGAGAGAATGAATACATTTCCACATTTCATCTCTTTTTCTCATTTTGAATCACCAGTTTACACTTTTTCCCCTATATAGCATCTGCAATAATGTGCTAATTTCTATAAGGTACAATTACATTCTGCCGCTACATTTTGTACCCTTCCCTTTACTACCTTTTGTGTAACCTGCTGCTGCTGTAACAAAATCATTTTCCTCACAGGATCAATAAAGTATAGATCTATTTAAAGAGAGACTGGTGAGGGGACGAGTGTTTATAGCTGCTGTAACGTGAGCGACAACAGGAACTCAATTTCAATGTAGCTATAAATGGATTAAAAAGTATAACATACTGTACAGTATGTTCCTTTATTAGGTGTTAATGAAGATGAATAACACACTCCAGGGGGGTCGTGCTGGTAGAAGAAAATAATCACCTCGCATCACACCATCCACGTGAGAGAATAAAGAGAGACTGTAAGTGAACGAGTGTTTATAGCTGCTGTAATAAAAGCGACAATAAGAACAAAGTAAAGGTCGGCACTGAACAGCAGCATCACAGAAGAAATTAAACTTCAATCAGAGACGCTTCATGACTTACAGTATAGCAGGAGGGGGCGGAGTTACGCTCCAATCACAGGAGAAAAGATAAACATCACAAACAGCACGCTGCTCTCTAAATGTCAGGATCGATCTGATCGGGGATTTTAAGAAAGGAAGCGAAAATGAACAACATTCCGACTTCATAAAAACAGAGTCGACTCTACTCGGAAAAGCTGAGGAAAAAAATAAGAATGTTTTTTTTTTCGTTTTTTTATTTTATTTCTTGATCTTTGCAACATTAGACAGCGAGCAGCACTTAAGTGTATTCAGCTGGTAATAAATAAGTAAATAAATAAATGATGCGTTAATCAAGTAATGAAATAATTAATCAGGATGCAGAATTTAAATAAATATCTAATTAATAAACGATGTTAAAATACATGAATGTAATATAAAAGTATTTTAAATGAACTAATTTATTTTAAAAAATTATACTGGTAAATAAAAATACAGATATATTCATGATATTAATTGTCTATTTTCTATTTATGTCAAAAATATACCAGATAAGTACATTTTTTTGTTAAATATTAAGAGAAATAGTTATATGTATATAAATAATATATAATTTATGTTAATTTTAACTTTATTACTGTATATTCAATTACTTAGATTTAGATTGTTTGATTTTTTTCAGTTTTTCATCATGAAACACTGAAGAAAGAAAACATTTCTCTCATGTTTTTTTCCTTTTTCTCTCTCCCGCATTCTTCTCCTCCTCCGAGTGAGAGAGCGTCCTGTCTGATCTGTCAGAGTCTGAACAAGTAACAAGTCCGCGCTGACTGACAGACAGACAGAGGGAGGGATGGAGAGATGTCTGAATGATAAGTGAGGAAACCCTGTTTTATCATTCCCGTCATCGCACTCGTCTTTTTCGTCTCTTCATCATCCAGCAAGAGAAATCTGCAGGCTGAGCGTGTCGGCTCCTGCAGGGAACACGGCCTACAGACGGCTTTATCTGTTCCCCCGGGAAATCTTCCATCTCTCTCTATACAAATTAAATCATCCGGGTGGAATCTCGGTCTGTCTCTCCGTGACTCCGCCCCCGCCTGCGAGGGATTTCATACGATTGTTAGCGTTAGCGAACGCCGTGTTCCTGAGCGGTCTGACGTGTCTATAACTCGCTCACAGACGCCGTCTCGCACAGCCCGAGACGCCCTGGGCCATTTGTCAAAGTTGGTTTGTGACAGGAACTTTTTTACTTTTTCAGGAAAGAAAACGTCTTTATCGCTTGTAACGTAAAAAAAAAAAAAAAAAAAAAAAAAAATTGTCGCGCGTCGTTCCGCTCGGCTCCGTTTCCATCCAGATATCCAGCAGTCGATAAATCATCGATCTGGCATTAAACCCGACTCGAATTTAATCTCAACGCCTCAGGGCTGTGTTTTGATTTGTATCATGCACGCACACACACAAACACACACACACACACACACACACAAACACACAGATGGGATATGGGAAATAAACAGTGAAAAAAAAAAAAAGCGGTCTGTTCCGTCTAACTGTCATGATTATTGTGTAAACAAACGCCTTTAATATTTAATGTGAAGTAATAAAATTTGTGTGCGCGCGTGTGTGTGTGTGTGTATTTTAGTAAAATACGGAGTGACAGGATGGTGTGACGCAGATTTATTCTTCCCGTCCTGAAGATGATTAGTTTCCTCCACCAGCACGACCCCCAGAGTGTGTTATTCCTCTTACACCACAGGAACGTCCTAATGTTACCTTTACTGACATGCAATAAAGAAACACACGTTAAACACTTTTTCATCATGTGATAAGAAACCGCAAAGTGTAAACTCCTCTGTCCTTACAGTGCTGACACTGGAGACTCCTTCCACTGATGTCACACGACCACATGTCCCCTTATTCTGAGAAAAACCTCACATTCAGGACACCCGCATCAGATCGCTGCTCCGTTCTTTCCCCGCGTGAAAGTATTTTTAACCCGGAAACAGGAAACCAGCTGACGGGAAGCGAATCATGGTCTTACACACGGTTTATCAGTTCATCTCCCCTTGTTCACACGTGCGTCAGGAAGCGACAGATTCTATTTTCATCCCCAGAGGAAATGAGAAAGTGCTGCGTTTGCAGGAGAACTCCGGTGGACAACTTCCTGGAGGAAAAGACGCTGACTACAGCGAGACGAGAAAACGAAGAGGGAGGGACGAGAAAAAGGATGAAGATTCAAACTAAATATACCTGGAGAGAATAGTACTACTGCTGCTAAGAATAAATCATTTGTAACCTTAAATTCAGGGTGAATCACTCGAAAGAGGCCCTGGATATTCTGTAATAACTCTCTCGCTATGATGAAGCAATCTGAACCATAAAACAAAAAACAAAATGCGCTATATCCATTGACGTACATCTAATCGATCGCGATGCTGGAAGTGATCTCCATTTTCGGGACACATTCTGAAGCGACGCTCCATGTTCCTTGAACGTACTGGAACCAGTGACAGTATCTGACTCTGTTCTCCATCTCGCCGCAATGGCTACTTTATCGGTTCGACTCTGGCGCATCCGGGATTGTTTGAAGCTCCACATACTGAGGAGCACATTGGACGTTGTTTCGTTCAAATTGCTTCGTCTTGGCGAGAGTTATCGCATAATATTCGGGGCCTCTTTCGAGTGAATCATCCTGTAAACACGGTCACAGTCCAAAGACAGTGTGTGATGACTAAATTAGGGGGAAATACTGAGGGCAAAAAAAATAAGCAATTGTTTTTAAAGAATATATTAATAATTAGAAATATGCATTGAAAGAAAAAATTAAAACAAATCAGGAAATAAAAATCACTACATTTGGATGAAAGAAAAAAAGAAAGACAGAAAGAAAGACAGAAGAACACAGTAATGTACGAGTGTGTGCCTTGATCTGACCGGTTTGAGCTGCCTGGAAGGACATCATCACTCTGTACAATAAATCAGCAACGAGCAGAAGCACATCTCAGCAGGAGAGCGCATCAGGTTCCTCTCAGCCTGTCCATGTGAGCGAGTCTCCGTCCATGTCCTGCTCCTGACTGACAGGTGACGGACCTGATGTGCTCTCCTGCTGTTCCAGCTCATCCAGCTCAGACCGGTCTGATCGTTCTCCTCTGATCTCTCTCATCATCATGGTGTCTCAGCTGCAGAGCCTCCAGCAGGATACACCAGTGTGTGAAACTCTAGAGATGCGCGCGCGCGTGTGTGTGTGTGTGTGTGTGTGTGTGTGTGTGTGTGTGTGTGAGTGAGAGAGAGAGAGAAAATCCCAACAAGAGATCAGCTGGTTCTGAAGAACTTCATGGCAGATGGTGAGAGAGTCACAGAGGTCAGACTTTCTCTTCTTTTTGATGTCTGATGTGAACATGTTAACTGCGGTGACATGACTGGTTGATTGGACATCTGCATGAATGTGTACGTGTCCAGGGGTTACAGATAGTAGACCCCCCCCCCCCCAGATTTTCTCCCTAATTTAGTCGTGTCCAATTCCACCCCGTCACTAGGGGGCTCCACATTAAGGCTACTACTACCACACAGTCGGGAGGGCTGAAGACCATCACGTGTTTCCTCTGAACCACGTGACGCCAGCCGACCGCATCTTTTCGAACTGCTCACGCACTGTTTGGGACGGTGTAACACACTCGGAGGAAAGCGCTATCCGCTCCTTCCGCTTGCGTGAGCTCACAAACGCCCCTGATTGGCTGTAGAGCCGTGATTAATGTGGGAGCATGAAGTACCTCTCATCCCTGAGTGAGTTTTTTTTTGTGTGTGTGTGTGTGTGTGTGTGTGTGTCTACCTGTGTTTGCATCATGGCGCGCTCCACTCTGCGTGAACTCGTCCTTTCCAATTTAGTCCTCAAGCAAAGCGCAGTCACCTCCACGGCCCAGACCCTCGGCTGAGACAGCACACACTGAGAGAGAGAGAGAGAGAGAGAGAGAGAGAGAGAGATCAATGAAAAAAAGAAAGAAAGAAAGAAAGAGATCAATCCGAACCCACCAAGAGGGAGAGCAGGAGATGGGGAGAAAGGAAGAGAGAGAGAGAGACATTAAAAAGAAGCGAGAGAGAGATTTTTACTGAAACCCCATTTACATAAAGTTTTATATAAAATGATAAAATGTACTAAAGGTCATCTCTCTCTCTCTCTCTCTCTCTCTCTCTCTACATCTCAGTTGGAGTTACAGCGTATTACTCCACACTAACGCCGCTCAGAGCTCTACACACACGCGGTGTGTTATCAGTGATGCTCAAGCCGCTTTACACTTCAGGGAAACGAGCATCACACACTCTTAAACAAATCCATACTATACGCTCAAAAGTATGTACACCGCTGATCATCTCCCCCATATGCTCTTGTTCTTCCTCTAAGAACAAAGGTGTGTGTGTGTGTGTGTGTGTGTGTGTGTGTGTGTGTGTGTGTGCGCGCGCGTGTGGAAGGTCATCCAAGGGAATGTAAAGCGGAGCGGCGTACATGCAGTGTATTAGATGGGAGTTTAATTTCATCTCCGAGCTCGGAGACAGTGCACCCTCACTGAGACACGGCGCTGCAGTCTGGGACTGATTCTCAAACATGCCTCTACTTTACTGAGTTACAGATTTCTACACAAAGTGTGTGTGTGTGAGTTTCTTATCAGCACAGTTGTAAGACTCCAGCTCGGAGCATTTGAGGAAAATTCCAAAGAAAAGATTCTTTCCAGCGCAGCTTCTGGTGACCCTCACACTGTCCTGACCAGTAAACGTCACGCGCTCGGCCCCGGACGTCCCGCTGCAGGTCGGGTTTCTGGACGGCGCAGAACAGCGACCGCGGCGTGATGTCAGGGACGAGGCGGACGCCCCAGACACTCCGCACCCCGAGACGTCTCTCACTGCAGCACAGGTCTCTCATACTGAGTGTGTACTGAGGTTTGTCTTTTAGTGTCACCTTCACTTGCCTCATTAGACTTCCACACGCCAAAGTCTGAATTAAATTAATTAATTAGAGTGAAGTCAGAGAGCTAAAGTGTGTGTGTGTGTGTGTGTGTGAGAGAGCAGATGAAGGAAATCCGTGACGTGGTAAGATAAAGAACTCAGAGTCCGTCTCACTTTCAGAAAAAAAAGGTAAAGCTAATTTACTCAGGGGGAAAATCAAGTGTTTGGAGACACACACACACACACACACACACACACACACACACACACACACACACACACACACACACAGAGCGCTGTGGTAATAATAATAATAATAATAATAGCTCTTATCTCTAAAGCCTCTCGTTTTTATTCTGCAGCCTTTTCTTCTTTACCAGAGCACCAACTCAAAAAAACTACAAATAATTAAATCCAAAAATCCAATTAGATAAAATAATGTGGTTTCAGTGTAAAGACAATAAAGCATGATATAAGGGGAAAAAAACTGAAATAATGAATGGCTGGATAGATGGACAGACAGAAGGATGTACAGAGAGCTGGAGAAAAAGATGGACGGAAATAGATGGACAGACGAATCTAAAGACAGATGGAGATAAATATGGATGGACAGATAAACAAATGGACAGAAGGCTCGTCAGACAGTGATGGACAGATGGGTGGACAGATGGATGGACAGACAGATGGACAGAAACACAGGTGGATCTTACGGCACAGCAACCAATTAAAGAGCATTTAGTTAATAGAGAGATGGACGGATGAATAACAGGTGAATGGACAGATGGAACGGATGGACAGTTAGGGTTTGGACAGACGGACAGATGAAATGAAATAGCTGACAGTCCGATACTTAATGAAAACTAAAGGAATGTCATGTTCCATCAGACAGTGGTGTGTTCGAGGGAGTGACGCATGGAGGGATGGAGTGACAGACGGATGGACACTCCACTGACCCAATTTGGGGACATGCTGCAGGAGACAATAAGAGTGTCTGAGTGGTTAATAGATGGATGATGGGAGGAATAAATGAAGTAATGAATGAATGAATGCTTGGCTGGCTTCATAGACGGACGGCAGAAAAGATGAAAAGACATTTTGAGGACAATTACAGCATGGAAGACAAGCTGCCCAATAAATCAAATGTGTCTCAGCCATCAGCGTGAACATGGAGGATATAACGAGTGTTATAAAGGGAAATAACAGACAGACAGACAACCTCTCAGTCACAACGACACCAACTCTTAACCACGTGTGTGTGTGTGTGTGTGTGTGTGTGTGTGTGTGTGTGTGTGTGTGTGTGACCGCATTCTCCTACATCACTGGCCGAGTCGCAGCCTGTGTACGTGATCATGATCTGATTAAAGCTGAAGATCTACAGCAGCATGAGAAGCACACAGAGAGGGAGAGGAAGAAGGAGTGTGTGTGTGTGTGTGTGTGTGTGTGTGTGTGTGTGTGTGTGTGTGTGAGGGTGGAGAAGTTCCTGGACAGACAGAACTCTGGGTTGTCGGCTTTCAGTCCTGGAGGGAGACAAACCTCCCAGATGGAGAGAACAAAGGAAGCTCCTTCTCATCAGAGCTTTAACTGGAACTAAAAGTTCTGCTGTTTGTGGAACCGAAACTTTCTGCAGAACTTTTGTTAAAACACCAGTGGATCATCGGGGGAGGGGGGGGGGGGTGAATACAGAACGGGGGAAGAGAGCAGGTGGGAATCAGAGTTTGGTGTGGAGGTGGATTTCATAGTGTTGTGTCAGCAAGTCCCAACACACACACACACACACACACACACACACACACACACACACACACACACACACACACACACAGAGCGCTAACAGCCCATGGGATTTTACTGCACTCAGGCTGACAGATGGTGCTGGGGATATGAGGATACTCTCACACACACGCACACACACACACACACACACACACACACACACACACACACACACAGAGTAAGGTGATAAAACAGTGTGTGAGGTCCTTCTGAGTTTTATTCTCATGTCTCCAATGAATCTCTGAAAATAAAAGAGCAATCTGTCATAGTGAACCACACACAGCACTCTCTCTCACACACACACACACGAGCACTCTCACACACTCATACCACTCTCTCTCAACCACCTGAGCACTCGCACACACACACCCCAATCGCTCGCGCGCACACACACCCCAATCTCGCGCGCACACACACCCCAATCTCGCGCGCACACACACCCCAATCTCTCGCACACACACCCCCCAATCTCTCACGCACACACACACACACTCCAATCTCAAACACCTTAGCAGTCGCACACACCACTCTCTCACACACCTGAGCACTCTCACTCTCACACTTACCTGAATAGTTTCTCGCAAACACACACATACCTGAACTTACTTGTGAAATGGAAGAAAGAACCCTTTAAAACCTTTAGATGACAGGCAGTCAAGATACAGAGGGAACGTGGTACTGGAAGTGTGAGTGTGTGAGAGAGAGAGAGAGAGAGAGAGAAAGAGAGAGAGAGAGAACATATTGTTCTTGTCGTCTTTTCCTAGCTCATCCCTCACTCAGGGCTGTAATGATGATGATGACGGTGAAGCTGCATTATCCCAGACGCATAACGGAAGGAAGAACAGATAAAACTCCTCCACACCTGCAGGCCGCTCGCTCCCATCCCAGGTTGCTATAGTAACAGGATCAGGGCTCAGGCTCCCTCTGAGTGGGAGATTCGGAATTACCAGTACAGAGTGTGTGAGGGCATTCCGGACAGCTGGGCAGTGTCCCCGATCAGGGGACTGGTCGGGGGGGGGGGGGGATTGGGCTCTGCAGCCATCCCAAAGTTAATGAACGTCTGTCGGAATGCCAGAGTTTAAACTAAACAATCAGACCACGCAGTTTGGAAGGAGCATCATCTACTTCTCTACCCAACATTCCCAAACTAGACTAGATGATGATGATGCTGATGATGATGATGATGTATTTTCCCCTCATAAATCGCCTCGAAATTTTACAGAGAGAAGAGACCCACGTCCACCCAGAATGAGAGATGGAGAGACGGAGACAGATGAAGAAACACCATTGTGCACAGCCAGGAAGTGAGATCATGGACAGTGATGACTGCTGAGGGAATGACATGTTGTTGTTTTAAGCAACATGTTTCATAGAGACCCAAACTGTTACGATAAACGGATAGAAATTCTGATGGGATTCTTTGACGAGTAAAAAGACTAAGAGACGTGCCGTTTATGGGAATTAATCAGCGTCAGGGTGGCAACTGCAGCGCCGCTTCATCACACCTCCCTGTTATTACCTAGAGGTTGCAGAACATCTGGAATTCCCTCAGGCAGAGGTGGGCAAAGTACACAAATCCTGTATTTGAGTAAAGATTCTACAAGGCAAATAATACTCAAGTAAAAGTACAAGTCCTTCATTTACTGTAGTAGTGAAAGTACAGGAGAACTCACCTTCAGATTACTTAAAAAAAAATAAAAATACAGAGCTTGGATTAGCTCACAGTAGCCATTTTCACTGTGGATATGTGATGCGACACTAATCAGTAATATACTTAAGTAAAAGTACAGATATTTGCTGTAGTATGTAGTGGAGTAAAAGTTATCTCCACCCAGTTGATGTTAAAATCCTGCTCTGAAATGAAATAATAAAATATCTGACTTTTAGGAAAGACGTCACTCAGTATTCTTACCTATGCTTACCAAATCTTTAGGATGAAATATTGTGCATTTCAGAGCTTAATGCATTACTGTTAATTACTAATTATTTACACATAAATCAAAATTGCTAATTACTCACTCATATTTACTATTAATTATTTATGCATTACTACTATCACATTAAGGCGTTACTATAAAGTAGCAAAGAATTGCAAATGAATAACTAACGGATGCTGCACCATCACCAGGTCTTGCGTGGGTTCTGATGGTCGGAGATGTTTACACAGACTCTCCAGCTGGACCTTATACATGGACAAATGCAAAACAGATGACCTTCAGCACTCCTGAAAGCACACACTTACACAAACACTTCCCTGGTGTTTGATAATCTGCCTGTGGACGTGGAGCCGACGCTTCTGGAGCGCCATCGGAGACAGATCCGTACCGCTTTCCACTCCAGATCGGTTTGACATTTAAGGATTAAAGTTTTTTTTTTTATTTTTTTTTATGTTTTCTATTAATGTCTCTCCATTAGACGTTTCACAGACGTGCACAAAACATTTCTTTTTTTTTTTTTTTTTTTGGAATCGATTTTCATTTGATGAAGGACAGGACTCCAGGTTGTGCGGGTGGGTTTGTGTGGGGGTTGATTGGACTGAAAGAAAACCGCAGTAAGAGATTTCCAAGATAGAGAGACCTAATTAGAATTCATGCTTTTAGCTTGCACAAAAGTGCCCTGGATTTTTTTTTTTTTTTTTTTCAGGTCGAGCCTGAGCACTTTGCTCCCTGTCTGGTTAATTAAAGTAATAAAGGTTAGGACACGGCCCAGTGAACAGGGGCATCTCATTTAGAACGACTCGCCCTTAAATCTCCCTCTCACTCCTCCTCACTCCATTTCTTTGCCTTTCTGCAGTGGATAAATCCTAAAAGCGTTTCCCTCCTGCACTCTTATCCTTGTAGATTTAACTTTTTTTGTGTGTGGATTCCAACAGCACATAAACATCATCTCTTCTGGACTAACCTTTTCTGATGTGATGAAGTGAAGTCTAAAAAAAGGACAACTTTTTAATGTCTCCTGTACGCATCGCTGTGAATGAGCCGTTACTATAGAAACGATATTAAAACAAGCACGGGAGCATATGTAACCCTGTGATCAGACGTCTCCTCCTTCTGGCCAATCGGAATCTGTTTTTCATGACTTCCACAGTGAAAAATACGAGCACCTGGTCTTGTTTTTTTTTTTAACGTCCTGAAAAGTTGTTTTTAGCCAGCCATGGCTTGTTCATCAAACCAACCCGAGGACGAGGATGTGAGTGAAACCGAGAGACCGAACTATCCTTAAACAGACTTTCTTTATTAAAGCCACTGATTACAGCCTACGCTACTCTGAAATGCAGCACACACACTCCCGAAGCAAAACCCCAATGACGTGAAGAATTCATCCGGCCAGATCCTTCATCCTGCTCTCGGTCTTGAGCTCAAACCTCCGTGTGGTTAAACTACAGCTGTTTTTAACCAGATGCTCGTGAGGATCTCAAGCTGTCGGGTCTGGAGTTCCTAAAACATCCATCACTTCATTCCAGGGTTCACAAGGAGCATCAGTAAATCTAAGTGGTTTAAAATAGTGCCCCACCACCAGGCCTGGATTTAGGGGAATATATAATGAACTGCGTTGACACCTCCAGGGTTGAGGGCTTGAATCCCGTAGTGTTTGAGTGAGTGTGTACAGTACTTGTGGCCTGTGATGGATTTGTCTAGGGTCTACCCTGCCTCGTGTCCCGAGTCTCTGGGATAGACTCCAGGCCTCCAACGACCCTGTACAGGATAAGCGCTATGAGTGAGTGAGCAAGTGAGTGTAATAAACACTGCACAGGCTCTGCCCAGCCTCAGTCTAGATTAATGCAATTAACTAGTGAACCATCTGGACGCACATTATTTCTTTATTACTTGATGTGTAACTCGTCTTCTCCTGTAGCGCTAATAAAAGTTGTTTAAATATTTCTGAGACTACAGTAAAGGCCAAGACACGTATGAGAATTTTGTGTTCCATGGAAGGTAATCACCGAATTCCAAGACGAGAAGTCTGGGATGTAAACTCTTGGGACATGATACAGTAGGGTCGGTTACAACCTGAATGTGCAACTTCAGCCTCCATGTCTCACGTCCCGGCGCAGCGCTTCCTCTTTTCTGTGCGGATGCTGTAGCTGTGATATGACACTTTGTATTTAGTTTAAGATCTTCCTTTAAGCCATGTGTGTGAGCCAGAACAAGAGATTGTATCAAGACGGTAATTTGTCTGGAGTTGCCGTGGCTGGTGATCAAACTCATGCTGACAAGCGAGAGGAAAGGAAACGTAACTCGCAGGATTGGACGCCTGCGAAGCGCTGAACCGTGTAAAAGCCTCAATGAAGGTGTGCAGGAAACCCGCCATCACATCATCACAAACCCCAGGCACCGACTACGCCATCTCGCTTTAGTTTCTTTCTTTCGAGTTTGTCCGTGTTGATTTCGTTGCTTCATGGAAAACATCTTAATGAGAAAGGAAAAAAAAAAAGAAATGCAAAAACAAATCATGCAAATTTCTCTTAAAGAAACAAAAACTGAGATCTCAATCTGCTAATAAACCGAGACGGCTGCACAGAGACTCTCGTGGATACGAGTCTATTTAGAGGAATACACCAAAAGGGGCCGTGTCTGGTGAATGCATCAGGGCCTGGCGCTCGGCACGTTCGGGAGATTTACGGTCAGGCGGCTGCATAAACGCCGCAGCTATAAATTAACCGCGGTTGCCGACCTGCTTTCACTAAATAGATTTTAGACGCGAGTTGAAAAGCGTGCGCTGGCTTCTCGCCGCGGAAATCGTGGTGATCTTCGGCTCTCGCTCCAGCCAGAACGCAGAGCAGGTGCAGGCGATACCGCAGTGCCTCAGTCCATAAAACCAGGAAGCTGCGGCGCCAAAAAAGTGGTCAGCTAAAACCACAGTGATGACTTACACAGGATAAAACCTCTGGAGTTCAAAACATCACTGAGTCACAATCATAACAAAACATTCTCTCGCTGTGTGTGTTTTCCTGTCTCGCTGTCTCTCTCTCGCTCTCTCTCATTCAGTTTTTCTGTCTCTATTTTATACTGTCTGACTCTCAGTCTCTCTGTCTCCATCTCTCTGTCTTTCATGCTCTTTGTCTCTTGTGACACACAATTCTGCCCAACCTTAACTGGACTACAGTCCAGTAATCTTTACAAGGGGAGCAAATATTTTTGGAAGTGACTACGTGTAAATTAGTTGTGCACAACTCTTGCCCTTAGAATGGTAGAACCCTTGAGGAACCATCCTAAATGGTGTGTATCTGATACAAAAAGCAGCAAAGAGTGCAAAAGTGCAAAAATGGCAATTTTTGCGATGAGTTGTTGCTCAAAAGGTTTAAAACACTGAAGATGAAATGCTGGTGTTGGCTGGACACATGACAACCATCTAACCAGCCTGCAGATTCACGAATCCACATGTAGGCTGGGAAGATGCCTGCTCACAGGATCAGCCAAAGTTCTTAGACTCTGCAGTGGAGAGTGAACATCGTCTGCGTACTGATAATCATCAGGAGCAGAGACGCCATCAATCAGTGAAGAACCGAACAGAAGATCTCTGAAGTGGAAGGAAAAGGCCTGCTTTGCTCGTTACTGATGCTCTCCTGACACTTTTGGTAACACAACTCTCCCAACGACTCAATTATAAAACCATTTAAACATCCAGTCGGATAAATTCTTCTCCCTGAAAAAAAAAAAACAGCTGGCTTCCATCAAAGTCTGCGAGAAAGGAGTCAGAAATCTGTTGCTAATCCAACATCATAACGACGCGGCTGCATTTCCTGGAACAACAGAGCAAGGACGGATGAAGGGTCTGTAAACAGGAGTCGCTAATTACTTCCCGATTTGTTGGAGTTTCCACACGACGGCACGCGGAGAGCGAGGCGTGACAGCCGTGCCATCTTCTTTTGTGTCACAAACACAAAGCTGTGTTCGGGACGGGACACGTGCCAAGCGCTAACAAGCCATCACGGCTCGCAATTACGCCGCCCTCCGCGAGCCCTAAAATCAATTCCCTTTTAAGGAGGAAGTAAGCGTGAAGGACAAGTCGAGTTAGACCTGGCTCGGACTTCTGTTTGGTGTTCGGGCTCCAGGACAATGTCTTTAACATCCTCAAAACACCAATGCTTTATGATATATTGGTGGAGTTGTTATAATTTGTTTTTATAGTTTTATAATTTGAAAGACCCCTGATGTTGTAGGGAGACATTGGAAACGACTATGGAAGGAGCCTCCAGTGTCAAAGCTTTGTAACAGTCTAGAACAGGAGCTGGAACTGCTGACATTTTCATGATATCGGAGTTTACGCTTCTTTGGAGTTTTTCAGAAACAATTTAATTAATGTCCGGGAAAAAAAAGAGTGACAGGTCAGAGAACGAGTGTTTCTACCTGCTATAATGTAAACAATAATAGGATCCTATTGGCTTTAAAGGCGTTCCAAGATATTAAAAATAGCTATAAACAGAAAAATTATGATGTTTATAATGAAAAAGTTGCTGTGAGTTTAAATAAATCTAGGGTTGTGCTATTATTGGAAACAATCAACCTTAGAGCGGGAAAGTTAATGCCTTGGCACTCTCCTCTCACGGTGGTGTCTCTCTACAGGCCACGCCCATCCTGCTATTAAATCCAGACACAGAGATTTGGAGCACTGAACAGCTTCAGATACAGATAATGTCACCGAGTTACATCACAAAATCTGAATAATGGTTTATTCACAGCATTTTGGCTTGGGCTGACGATCATCTACTCTTCCTAAAGGTTACAATAATGACAGATTAAATGGTATCCGGCGAGGCTCTGAGCATACTGATGCATCATTAGGTCGTGTAGAACGCGCCCGGAACTGGACGCGATTTAAATCCGATCGAGTTAATGATGAGCTCAAGCCGATTCGTACCCAAACTAAATCAGCAGAGTGACATCATGCGCCGAGGAGAAAACCCCCTCATCATCATCAACGTGGCCAAGCGTAGCGCCCATTTCCATGGTCATTGATGAAAAACAACACAATCTGAGCACCATTATGGAAATGACCTCAGATCAGAGATCATAGATTATTTCATGCAGCCAGCTGTTTCAAATCTCATCCTGCATTAGTTACACAAGGCCTCCAGCGATGTTCTGCCCTTGGCCGGCGCTCACAACTGACATCAACACGAGTATCGGCATCGAGGGAATCACAGCAAGGATACGACTAAACAAACACAGCGTTGGGTCGTGGTCAGTGTGGTACAAAAAAAAAAAAAAAAAATCAACCATGAGGAAATAAAATGCTGACATGAGCTATCTGAGGAACCACCACACCCAACGTGGAACAGCTCACACCCTGCTGGTGCTGCTGGGGAGAGGATGGGAAAATGTTAACAGAGCAGAACTCAGGAATGCAGGAAGTGAACGCCATCAGGGTGGTCAAGGACATCACGATGATCCCTCGATTGGGGCAACTGAGAAAGAAAGCAGGCGCACCCTGGTACAGAGTGGAGTCAGCAGGCCAAGCTTCTCGGTGATGTCATGATGTCAGTAACGTGCATAAATCCCTGTAGTGTACAAATGTGAATTAAGAAGCCACAATTCTGTGAACATTTGAACTACACTTTAGATTTCAGGCTTCAAAGAGTACGCTATATTATATTACACAACTCCTAAACTACACTCGTGATTCTGGAACAGATCGCAGCACAGTGTGGAAATTCCTCAGTGCTGGACGAGGTGAGGTCTACATCATCGTCCGAGAACGTTCTCCTGCACGTTCAACTCTTCCTGATCAGTTTCCTCCACAATTAACTCCAACCTTGAAACCCAGATTGCATCAGTCTCCTCCAGCCGGGATCTGCCTCGAACCTAGCCGGGTGGAATTGTCCAGTGATGAGCAACCCGCGGCTCAGAGTTATTAGCTATTAGCAAAAATATTCAAATGATTTCTGGAGTAGATCTCTATACTTCATGAAGCAATAATGCGGCATTGCCGGTGGAGGCGTGTGCCGATGACTGTAATATCGATCGAAATATTAACAAATTACATTTAGCTACATTTCTTTCACTGTCTTTCCCGGCACTCTGACTAATCTCCAAAGCAGAGACCAGCGAGCGAGTGGGTAAGGACTGTTAAATTAAAACAGCTGGTAAAATTGATAAATGGTGAACCTCCACCCGTCCAGCCTTTATTAAAATCCCAGCAGTGAGCGGCGTTCTCCCAACAGAGTCTGCTTTATTTAAAACTTTCAGCACATATGTCTCCTCCATTCCATGTGGGATCTGTGTGACAAATTACACAACTACCGGCCGCGCAATAACCGCACGCCTAAGAGTTTTAAATGAACCCCTGTTTCCTGTGGACAGGAATATTTTATTCAAGCGTGGTGTATAAACGGAAACGTCCCTCATGCCTTCTTTTTTTTTTTTTTATTAAACCACGGCGGAAAGGGTTCACCCCAGAACCGAGAGCTGTGAAAAACTGCCCCCGTGACAGCAATCCAAGTAGCGCTATGAGACACGGCATCAAACACGATGGCGGAGATAAAAATATCACCTCTTCATCTCACCTACAAGGACGTGCGAGGAGGCATTTCACTTGGCACGGCGCATTTTTATTCCGCGCACACAAAAGCCGATTCATTAATGGTTTGGAGGAAAAAAGTATTTACAGAGTTAAACGTCTGAGTTGTCGAAAGTGTTCCCTGGTGGTGGTGTGAAAGAGCTAGTTCAGCTGGCTCTGTGTTTACTGTCCTCCACACGCTGTGAAAAAGGGTCTTCTTTCTGTCTTTCTTCTTTTTTACTTTAAAGGCAGTAAGAGTAAACACCAAGGGGGAAAAAAATTTTTAAAACGTCCTTGAGGAATGAGTTATGATCCCGAGCACTTGTCACGGCCCATCGGTCGGGTTTTTCTTGGATGCCTGCTAGACTATAAAATAGGTAAACCATGACGCACCGTATAGCTCATACATTTGGAATAAAAGGGGGGAAAAAAAGCCTCACGTGAGACGACAGACTAAAAGAAGGCAGTGTAGTTCTTCTGTCTTTTTTTGCTTTCACAGAATGGCAATTGAATAAATAAATGGTATGCGCTACTAGATTCCCAATGAGGCTTCTGTCTCGGAGCCTCAGAGAAATATTTAATGTGCACCCTGGAACACATATCAATTCGATTAAATTCACAGAAATTGTGATGTAAAATGAAATAGTGAGCGTGGCCTGTCCAGACTGCGCTAATCAGGGTGACAGATTAGAATAGCAAAAAACGCACTAGCTACACAGGTATCACCAGTGACAAGTTTTATTATCCCTCCTTCCGTTTTCGGGACATGTTTAACAAGAGCTATGAAAGTTATGAAATGAAACTGTTCATTATAGTCCATATACATTAGGGGTAGGGATCAGCGGTAGGATCGGGGCAGATCAGGGGTAGGATCGGGGCAGATCAGGGGTAGGTTGTGGTAGGATCAGGGTTC
>JAQMYG010000005.1:8892922-8908457 GCA_030014215.1 Clariallabes teugelsi
GTTTGGGTTTACCATTCACGCAACAAAGGGCTAACCGCTAAGCTACGTCTTCTGGTCATCCGAGGTTAGTCCTGACACCCCCCTGCTAGCTGGGTTTCCTCCGGGTAGTCTGGTTTCCTCCCACAGTCCAAAGACTTGCAGATTAGGTTAATCCCCTTTCCCAAATTGCCTGTAGTGTGTGAATGTTGACCAGAGCTCCTACCACAGGCTTAAAAATAGGAATAAATACAGTGGTCATTACTGGCCTCCACAGTCCCTACAGAGGTTCCTAGTTGGATGGCTGGATGCAAAATCATATATTGTACTTTTTTTTTTTTTCGAGCTTTTGGGCAGAAAAAATTTGTAGCACTTTGAGATTTGCTTCAAATATAAAGTGCATTATAAATAAAATTTATTATTAGTATTATTATTATTACACACACACACACACACACACTACAGATAATTTGGGGATGCCAATCAACCTAATCTGCCTTTGGACTCTGGGGTGAAACTGGAGTGCCTGGAGGAAACCCACTAAGCACAGAGGGAACATGCAAACTCCATGCACACAGAGGCGGGAATCGAACCCGGACTCTAGAGGTGCGAGGTCACCGTGCCACTTAAAGTATTACAAAATATTAAATAACGTGCAACTTATGTTATAGGAACATATTCTAACCAGAAAAAATACAATAATCTAGCATGTGACTATGCTAATCCAAAGCATGCCAGTATCTTAGTATAATCTGAAATAACCACTTTAATATTCCTCACTTGAACGAGTGTTCTGACGAGTTGTGCTGCGTTGTCAAAATAAGCTACCATAGTGCAAGTAGCATGGTTTTACTGATCACAGGCTAGCTCACTGCTGGTAATCCACCTGGCATGATTGTCAGTATCTTAATTTACATTTTAATTTCCTCAGTGATTTCTTTAACAGTAGGCCAAAGCCTGTTAAGACCTGTCTACAGATACAACCACAAGTTTCTTTATTACTAGCATCAGCTCAGTTATTTGAACAGTCAGGCTGTCAAAGTAGTTTTACACAAACGTATTGGGAAGGTTGTTTCAGTAAAAAAAAAAAAAAAAAGAAATCTGCATTTTTATAACTCTTATTCTAACAAGACCATACAGTTCAGAATTTTAGTTGTATTACTTCATAATAAACATAAATCTACTACCTAATGTTAGCTACAGTATGTGTCATCATGGTTAGTGTTAAGCTCTTACAGTGTTAAAGAGCTGTTAATTAACATACAGATTAATAATGTGTGTAACATAAGGCATGCATAATGAGAAACACAATGATTAATGTTATCTAATAAGGTCCTTATAAATGCAAATACAAAAACACAATAAAAATGCAAATATTTCCCAAAATACAATGGATGGGCGTTTCTTGAAAGAAGATGATCATAAAGGTCAGCTACCACACAGGGCTTCCATGTTTCGCTGTTGTGAAGGGTGTGCTGATGCAGCTTCTTTCCCTTCCCACCATAGACAGGATGAAAACCTCAGCTTTTTCAGATGCAACTTTTAACTCTGACGTGCCTGAGGCTAAGTCTGCCCAAAGCACCCCACTGCACATTCTGCATATACCAAAAAGCTGCATCCACCATGCTCAGAGACACCATAGGTGCAATCTTTACACACATTAGCCCATTGGTGCACTGGCCAGAAAGAGACATTGTGGTTATTCTGGACTGCTCTGAAATTTACTTTAAGATTATTTCAAATCTGAGCACTAGATCACTGTGATTTTACCACTACAAACCCGAGGGTTTTAGGCTTCCCTGTCAACCTTTATCTTCCTTCGAACCTCCCGATTCAACTGATGACAACCCCCATCATTGGTGCCCTTGATTTCTATCCGTTCTTGCAACACATCCAGGTATTCAGCATTCATGTACATGTAAGCAGTTAAGTGTAAATCTCTAATCGGAATAATTTTAATCAATAAACATTGTCCATGCAAATGCAGATACTGAAGCAAAATAGTTTAAGTTGATCAGTATGGAAGCAAATTAGTCTCATTAATAATTCACACAAAAGACACGATGCACACATGCGTGAAACCCAATTCACGTGCACGAAAGAATTGTGTTTTGCATTTGTGAAACGTATATTATATATATATTTTTTGTTTTGTTTTGTTTTGTTTTGTTTGTTTGTTTTTGTTTTTTTGTCATGCACGTGAATTGGGTTTCACGCATGTGAATTGGGATACGCATGTGTCTTTTGTGTGAATTATTAATGAGACTACAGTATTTTGCTTCCATACTGATCAACTTAAACTGATCAATGTTACATAAGTATAAAAGTGATGTAATAAAGACTACAAGAAAACTGGGAGGAAATAAATCCCATACATCTTAACATGATGTAATGACACATGAAAGTCGTATTTTGAGTCATGAAGGTATTTTCAGAAGAATACAGAAGTGTTAGGGTTGTTCACACACTCGTGTGTGTGTGTTTGAGGATTTAATCTTAAGCATATACACGGCTCAGCACGAAGATGACAGATTATAAAAACCATGTGATCTTATCAAATTTTAAACCATTCCTCGTGAGGTAAGAGAGTCCTCTTTAGAAAAATCAGTAGTGTAATTTATCTTAATTACGCTGTAGCCGAGCCCTGGAGGACTTGAACTAGGGCTATGTGTGTGTGTTTAATATGAACACGGGCAATGACAGAGGAACAATAGTAACAGCGTGAGTCATGATGTGATCAGTGATTTTAAAACAACAGTCAGAATAAATCAAATTTTAAAATGATTCATTTAAAACAAAAACAAAATTATATATCTTTCACCACAACTCCAGGATTATTCATGTTTTTTTACTGCAGAATGTGAGCTTCGGTCTTGTCAAAGATTTGCTTCAAAATTACTATAAAAAAACAAAGATCACTAAACAGCTACAGTGTGTTTAATTAGTTTATAATTTAACTTTATCAAACTGCTCAAACACATCACTTTATACATGACTAATTTTAATACCCTTTTTCATTTGCCTTTACAAACTACATAATGTCTTGTAAATAGGTTTGGAGTGTTTCAGCTAAATATAATCTGATTACCTAATAATTACATTTTTAATGAATAATGTTGGGCAGCACCGCCATGGTCGAGGGTTCGATTCCCGCCTCGGGTCTGTGTGCATGGAGTTTGCATGTTCTTCCTGTGCTTGGAGGGTTTCCTCCGGGTGCTCTGGTTTCCTCCTACATCCAAAGGATATGCAGATTAGGATAATTGGTGTTGCCACATTGCCTGTAGTGTGTGTGTGTGAGAGAGAGTGTAGGCGCTCTGCGATGTGTTGTCATCGTGGACAGGGTGTACCCCCCAAGTCCCCTTGTTAATTTTCTCAAAGAAAATAATGATGAAAAATCTTCGTCACGACCGTCGTTCCCGCGACTAACACGAGACGTCACGGATATCAATGAACAAAAAATGAAAGAAGAATAAATGTGATTTAAAACTAATAAAACATCTGCCTTTATTTTTGTCAACATAACATTTTCGTCACAATCCGCTGCGATACGGTGTTCATTCATTACGGCACGAGCAGCGGTGTTTCCCGGGTCACAGCGCACGCCGTATCAGGAGTAATTTGACAAAGGAAGATTGACAGGAAGTTACAAGCTCAGTCATCTTTAACTCCTCGTCATGACAGCAGTATGACTCGGGCGGAAGAGAAGAGCCGATATTTGGGCCCATTTTATTGATATTGAACCGGAGAAAAAAAGCAGATGTGTAGTAATGTTGGAGGGGAAACAGTGGGGGCACACAATCGCTGGAAAAAATACCACAAACCTGAAGAGAGGCATCAAGGCAGACCATAATAATCACCCAGATGTACAGTCTCTCTGTGGTAATTATGTTACCACAGCTTAACATAATTATGTTGTGATGTATTTTATTTTATTTTATAGGTAAACTGTTGCCAAACACATTAATCTAATAGGTTAGCATTTTAGGTTAGCATTTTAGCATAGGTTGGGTTTTTCATTTTGCGCACTTTATTTTGCACACTTCTGGTCATTTCATTTCTGCATACTTTATGGACATTTATATCCATTTCATTCTTCACACTTTTGCATATTTTCTATATTTTGCACAGTCATTACTGTCTATATTTTGTACAGCTAAGTTTTTTAAAAAATATATTTTTTTATATCCCATATTTTATATTTTATATTCTGTTCTTCTCAATATTTTATTCTTTATTTCCATTCCCTAATTAATTTCTATTTCTATTGATAATTTAGATTTTAAAGGTCACGAGCGGTCGTATAAGCATTTCACTGCATATCGTTCTGTGTATGAGACAAATAAAATTTGAATTAGCAAATGATTGTGACCCATAGCAGCTACAACAGTGTGTACATTCATATTTACATATATTTACATTCATTTATATATTGTTTTGTAGTTAAAAACTATGCAGCAGTTGTTGTGATGATTAAAAATTAATATAATTAGCTGAAATCATCAGATGAAAAGATACATTTTAAATATTAAGATAATTATTTTTTTTAAAAAAAACTTTTCAAAAATGGGTTTGGCTATACTAGATTGACTGTAGGGTTAATTAATAACAATCTTATTGTTAAAGTGTTATGTTTTTATTGACTAAAACTAGACTAAAATACTTAAAGCTTCCTCTGAGTAGAACTAGACGAAAAAGTCCAGACTTTTAATCGACTAAAACTTTCATCGACTATATAAAAACTAACAGGGACATTTATCCCACCACTAGAGCTTGCACACTATAAAAGACAATACTAATTATTCTTAACGTGATGTATTGACAAAATGTCTCGTTTAATTGGTGATGTGCAGCGTGAGAACCGAACCTTTTCAAATGAAACTCAGCTCATCTCGGTTCGCTAAGATTTGCTTAAAAAATTTTATACTAGAAATATTAAAATCAGTAAACACCCAAATAAATAGAAATAGGAAGGAACACATGCGCGCACACACAAAAAGAAATCAGTAGATGAAAGATCTGAATCATTTAATAGTACTGCATTAAATAAATAAACTTCTGTATCACTACCTACCCTTCTCAACCTGGTTTCCTCTGCAAAAGGTACGTAACCTGCTCTTTAAGCAGAGGAGAGAGAGAGAGAGAGAGAGAGAGAGTCTACAACCCTGAAGGAGTGGGCGAATGAATATACACGTACACAACATTTTGTGAGCATCTTGTTACACACTATCAGTCAGCCAGGTCATCACACATATACGCACACACACACGTAAAGGACAGGTTTAATGACATGGAAATGTCGCTGACTACATAATGTAGCAGTGTGTGGTTTTACAATACTGATATAACCCTCTCTCTCATGCACACGGTTCCAATAAAGCTCACCTGTGATGTCACAGGGTAGATCCTAAAGTTGTTTAAGGTCGTCAGCATTACTGATGAAGAAGGATAAGCATCAGAGTAGTGCAGATTGTAGGAGTGGAACTTCTGTACTTCAGTAATGCTGCTTCGTGACAATGTTTCTGTTATTAAACGGAAATATTATCTCCATACAAATAAACCTAAACTGCATTTAAAACCAAAATATGTGCATTAAATATTAATAAACATTATATCAGACCCAGGCGGCACGGTGGTGTAGTGGTTAGCACTGTCGCCTTGCACCTCCAGGGTCTGGGTTCGATTCCCAGCCAGGCTCGATTCCTGTCTCCCTGTGCTTGGTGGGTTTCCTCCGGGTACTCCGGTTTCCTCCCACAGTCCAAAGATATGCTAATTAGGTTAGGCTAATTGGCGTTCCCAAATTGCCCGTAGTGTGTGAGTGTGTGTATGTTTGTGTGCTCTGCGATGGATTGGCAACCTGTCCAGGGTGTACCCTGCCTCGTGCCCCAAGCCTCCTGGGATAGGCTCCAGGTCCCCGCAACCCTGAATACAGGATAAAGCGGTATAGAAGGTAAGTGAGTGAGTGAGTATATCGGACCCGTCCTTTGGAGAGGACAGAGCGCTACACTGAGCAGAACAGGAGCTCTCACTGCAGTCATTATTCAAAGCATTTCAGTTGTGTTTAGTAAACCGGTACAAGAAAACAGAAACTAATTCTGCAAATAAACTCTTCACTATGAGGGGCGTTCAGGTCAAACTTTTTGGTGAATTCCTGGTGAATGAAGGCGTAAAAGCGATTGACATTTAAGGAAGACTTCAAGCACAGTACGGTGATGAAACTTTTAGCCTCAGTAAAAAAGGCTCCCCTCTTTTAAAGAAGGCCATTACCGATCCCATCCAAGGTGCAGTCGTTCCCGTGAGCGTTCGACGAGTATAACTCATGATCCTTAAAAAATGCCGGATAACCTGCCACCAACCCTACTGTACACACAATGGTTCATTAAAACCACTTGCACATTACAGGTACTCAGCTGGGAGTTATTGCCACATCGCCCGTACAGACCTGACCTCGCTTCAAGCCATTTTCACATACATGGAAAAGTATATTAACGAAGTCCCTGGGAGGCCAGCATGTTAGACGTGAAGCAGGAAGTCCGATCATAGCTCCGGCGTACTGAGAAAATGTTCTACCACGATGGTATCCAAGCACTCGTGAAATTCATTCATCTTCTATACCGCTTATACTGTATGAAGTAAGAGGGCCTGGAAACTATCCCAGGAGACCACGAGGGCCTGGAACCTATCCCAGGATATATCCTGCATGGGGTGCCAATCCATCAAAGGGTGCACACACACACACAAGCAATTTTTTAGAACGGCAATTATCCTAATCTGCATGTCTTTGGACTGTGGGAGGAAATCCGAGTACCTGGAGGAAACAAGCAAACTCCATGCGCACAGACCCGAGGCGGGAGTCGAACCCTCTACCATGGAGCTGCGAGACCACAGGGCTAGACACTTACCCACCCTGCCACCAGCAGAGGATTATATAGATAAATAAAGGGAGTTTTTACTCTCATAACTGTATTCTCTTATTCTGAGCAAATAGTCCCACTTTGATTTGAACAACCCATGGAAAAAAGCAAAAAAAAACGAGCCCATTTACTTTCCAAGATGAGGCTGAACATTTCCACAGCGTGAGACTTTCACTCCGGGTCTTCAGTTGTTGGTCTGAACAGAACATTAACATCTCCGTGCGTTTTATTAGCGCTTATTAAACACACTGTATAATACACACAATGTCGAAGGGTGTGTTTATCACACAGCACACACTCGTTGGCTTTAATGAATTATTCCGAGTGGTTAATTGTGCAGTGGTGTGAGAACTAATTTATGCTGAGTGTGAATAAACAGCGTCAAGGTCGCGTAAAGACTAAACAAACCGCTTACAGAGGGAGAAGTGTCACATACAGATAAAGTCCTGCTATTGTGTTAGTTAATGCGATTCATTTGCGTGCTCGTCGTGTAATGAGTCACGTTCCAGAAGAGGCTGAGGGAGAAGAAAAAGGGGATTAAAGGAGAGTCTGGAGTCTCCTTTATGGAGAGCGTGACATCGAGCAGGAACACAGCTGGAGACGTAACGGAGATAAGAGCGCGGTTTGACACCAGAGAGGGTTAATGAGGTCACAGTGCAGAGATTAAAGGTTGGAGCTGTGATATACACACATATGATGTAATGCGTTATTTTACATTTAGCAGACACCCATGTCCAGAGCGACTTGCATTTTATCTCATTATACATCTGAGCAGTTGAGGGTTAAGGGACTTGCTCAAGGGCTCAACAGAGACAACTTGGTGGTAGTGAGATTTGAACCTGGGACATTCTGAACTATAGTCCAATGCCTTAACCACTGAGCTACCCCCGACAGGTCTACCTTAAAATTAGTTCTGTCTTTACAACTCATTCACAGGGATGTTCCACACAAAACATTTAATTTGCATATTAACTAATCTATTTCAACTTCATATCCATTTACAGGTACAGTATATTTACCCTTCTGAAATGTCAGATGAGTTTTTTTTGCTACTGACATCATTTGTATAAAATTGTCAACATTTATCACACTATCTTGGACTCAGTGAATTAATATGAGAACACTTATTTCCAATTTACTGATTTCCTGTAGGCGGCACGGTGGCTGTAGGTAGCCACTGCCGCCTTGCACCTCCGGGGCCCAGGTTCGATTCCCGCCTGAGTGTGCATGGAGTTTGCATGTTCTCCTCGTGCTTGGTGGGTTTCCTCCAGGTACCCCATTTTCCTCCCGAAGACATGCAGATTAGGCCTAAATTGCCTTTAGTGTAGGAGTATGCCCTTGGATGGATTGGCACCCTATCCAGGGTGTACCCTGCCTCATGCCCCAAGTCTTCTGGGATAGGCTCCAGCCCCCCCGCCGAATACAGGATTTAGTGGTATAGACAATGAATAAGTGAGTGAGAGTGATTTTCTGTATTGCAGGAAAGGAGGTGGAGAGAGTAAGGGGCAGAGTCTAGCGGGGTGACTTTCTGTTAAAACTGAAGAGAGGGAAGGTGAAGATGTAGGAGGAGCAGAAAATGTTTTTTTGATTAATGTGGATGCTGGAAGTGTGGAAACTACTGTGGAAGGAGTGATATAAAAAATTAGAAATTTAATAACCTGGACATACTGCTCCATCACACACAGGGATTGTTTAAAAACCTACGCAGCTGCCACAACATACTTCGGTTCCTCTTGTCACTTACATTATAGCAGCTATAAACTCATTCCCTCACCAGTCTCACTTTATTCTCTTTAAGGCAATAAGAAAAAAAAACTGTCACAGCTTGTCTTGTGACTGAGACACTGCAAAGACAGAAGAGTAAACTCCTTACAGTGACAGCTTTACCTCTGACTGTTACACAGCGCTGACACTGGAGACTCCTTCCAATCATGTTATAGAAACGTCACCATGTCAGTGATGCAAAGTGCAGCATTTTGTATGAATGAGTAAAATTGTTTTATTACACCACTAATTTATATGCGCGTGCGCGCGCACACACACACACACACACTTGTATTCTGAGACCTTGAAGCTTCTGCCTTTTATATGCTCATAAATGAAATTATTTTGAGAAAAGCCTCATCATAAACCACGGCAGATAATCAGCGCAAGACCAGCTTCAAAGATGAATTTCGCATCTCGTCGACGTTCTTACGAGGGGAAGCTAAAGAGAAAGGCAGTGATTTGTAAATACTTAATGAACACCCAGGCAGTAAGTTCAATTTAAAATGCATTAAGAACAGGAAAGTATAAAGAGACGATATGAAATAACAACTGACATGCACGTTAACAGAGCTTTCACAACCGCTATGGTACGCCTTCACAACCTATAGGGGACACACTGACAATCCCAGAGGAACGGTTTACAAAACCAGGGTGCATGTTTACCGTTCAGGGGTATGCGTTTAGAAGCCCAGGGCACGCGTTTACAAGAAGCAGGTACACTTCTACAACCCCAGGGGGCACTTAGACGAGACGGGCGGGCGAGCAATTAGAACCAGCAGTTATGTATTTATAACTGGCTGTTAAACGTTTGTGAGCAGGTAATCGTTTAACACGTGGATTGTACGAGTTATGAGTATAGCACATTGTATTGTACAGGTATGAGTTAAACAGCAGGAAGTCATTAACAAATAGCAGCAGGCATTAACAAGCGGTAGGTATCAAGCACTGGTATGTATTAAACAGAGGGTAATGGGTTAACAAGCAGCAGTGTAGGGGGTTAACAAGCGGAGGGCTAACATGTGGCGGGTATTGGTTAAGAAGCTGAGTAGGGGTTATCAAAGGGCAGGTATTGGTTAATATGAGTCGCATTAGGGTTTAACAAGCGGCGGGTAGGGGTCAACAAGCGGCGGGTAGGGGTCAACAAGCGGCGGGTAGGGGTCAACAAGCGGCGGGTAGGGGTCAACAAGCTATGGATAGGGGTTAACAAGTGGCAGGTAGGGGTCAACAAGCTATGGATAGGGGTTAACAAGTGGTGGGTAGGGGTCAACCAGCGGCGGGTAGTGGTTAACAAGCTGTGGGTAGGGGTTAACAAGCGGCGGGTAGTGGTTAACAAGTGGCAGGTTTGGGTTAACAAGCTGTGGGTAGGGGTTAACAAGTGGCAGGATTGGGTTAACAAGCGGCGGGTAGTGGTCAACAAGCTGTGGATAGGGGTTACCAAGTGGCAGGTAGGGGTCAACAAGCTATGGATAGGGGTTAACAAGTGGCAGGTAGGGATCAACAAGCTATGGATAGGGGTTAACAAGTGGCAGGTAGGGGTCAACAAGCTATGGATAGGGGTTAACAAGTGGCAGGTAGGGGTTAACAAGTGGCGGCTAGGGGTCAACAAGCGTGAGTAGGTGATTTGAAATGGTAATGTGAGTTATCAGTACTTTCAGTGTTCCCAGTCAGAAGGCGGTGTACGTGGCGTTGTCCTGTATTTGCCGTTGTTCTGGTGAACAGGTTTCTACAGTTGTAGTGAATACGATGTGGACGTGTAGGTGATGTTCTGGAACTGTGCTTGTAGTGGACGTCTTTCTCTCACTATGTCAGTGTAAACTATTACTATTACCATATATACAGTATGTACATGTTCAAATTTATTCCATATTAAAAGTACTGAGTGATATTGGTTATGATAAAAGTCTAGGATTCGTTTCTTGACCTTTCCCTACATTGATTTACACAGAACAGACGGAGACGGAATAAAAACCTATAAACAGTAGCAATTCTAAATTTAAGATTGTTTGGTTTTTATAATTGGTTCACATTTTGTTGGATTTCCTTAACTGTTCAGATTAAGATGACACATTTCCCATCATACAAATGTATAAATAGTTTATAAACTATTACATAAGCATACGTAGTTACAGCGATAGTTTTGAGAACGAGCCAGCTCAGATTAATAAATATTATTAAATCAGGTGAAGATCACTGCAGGTGAGTTGACTTAAAATATATTATTCAACACAAAATTTACATTTTATTTTCCCCCCCTTTTTACTTTAAAGATCTGAAACTTTACATTTCAGATTTCAAGGTGGTTCTTTTCTCCATATAGTATATAGGACAAGCCCACTCAGAGACGCGCCCCCATTTCCATATATGAACAGAACACCACACCCACTCAGAGATGCTCTCATTTTAACCCAAGCTTTAAGACGGCACACATTCCCATCTTTACTGCTGAAGAAAATCCCAGCAAGCACTGCTCTCATTTGCATATACAAATTGAGGCACACCCCTTTAGATGAGAACTTTTCAAACACTCAAACACACACCTACCAAGAGTAATGCTAACTTCCATATATGGACGTAAGGCCACACCCACTCAGAAGCTTGTACTTCTTCGAGATACCACACACACCCTTCAAATGATTAATTTCCATATAAGGACTGAAGGACATGCCCACTCAGTGCTGCTGTTATTTAGTACTTAAACCCAGTCCACATTCTGATCCTAAAGTCTAAGGACACACCCACTCTAAATATCTAAATATCTCAGATTTTTAAATATAGACTTAAATACATATTAACTCAGTATTATTCCATATATATGAACTCATGGACACACCCATGTTCCTGTTTTTACCTCTGAAGACACGCCCACTGTGTTCTGAGAGCTGTGCTAAAGTGAGAACGGATAGTGATGTGCATTCCTACACCCTGAGGTGGGAGTTACCAGGCAGCGGCACATGGAGGTGTTTCTCCGAGTGAAAGTAAAAGAGTTTGTCTTTATTAACGTGTTTAGGATCAGTGATGAGGGGCGGAGCCTGTGAGGGAGCGTCACGCTGAGCGTCGCCTTTATTCAACTCGACACCAGGGCCGTTAAAATCAAAAGAAGAAACATGTCACTGACCAGAGGGTTTTGCCCATGTGTGTGTGTCTGTGTGTGTGTGAATATTCTCACTATGATCCTGTTGTCACGGTAACAGTCAGGAAGTAAAGTATGTGCAGGTTGGAGTGGAAGTCGCCTGTCGTACATACGCTGATTTCCTCGCTCATGTTTACATAAACAAGTTTAATAACATAGCAATCAGTGGTTATTTCACAATTGGGAGGAAAAAGGAAAGAAGTGTACACTCTTTTACAGCTTGTGTGTGTTTTTTCTTCCTCGGGTTGATTAATGGGCGTGGCATAGTTCACGAGATTCTTGCTTGCTTTTACGTTTTGTACTTGTTGCTGTTACATAATTAAATTCTTACATACAAATATGGACAAAGTCAAGCTTCGTCTCTGAAGCTCTCGAGTCTGTAAATCACTCCACGGGACATAAGTCATAAGAGGGCGGGGCTTAAATCAGAGCAGACGGGGCTTAAAGCTGTCCATCGCTGCAGTGGGCATCTTGACACTGCGCTTCGCTCTGCTTTTCCGCCTCCTGATTGGGGAGATCCTTCGAGAGGGCGGCGCTCTTCTCAGAAAACTCCTCCCCGTCGGGCTCCAGGCCGTCCGGACAGGGCAGCTTCAGAAGCTCCTCCCTCAGCTGGGCGGTGTGTCGCTATGGAAATACAAACCGTGAGATTAGTACGATGCTACGGGAAAAAAAAAAACAATGTACAGCATCAGGGGCTAGTGATGGGAAGTTCGATTCATTTTAGTGACTCGGTTCTTTGAATCTCGTTCATCAAGATGAATGAATCTTTTTTTGAGTCATTTCGTTCATTTCGTTCTTTTGATCATAAATAAATTAAAATGTTGTGTTTTCAATAAAAATACCCCCAATACGTCTACATACACAAATTTTGGTTAGAGTTCCAGTTATGAAAATATTACAATGCAACTAAGAACATATAAACAAAATGAGTAGCTCACCTTCATATCTAGCAGTCGGAGTCGTTCGTTCTTTTGAATCTATTGCACGGCATAGCGTCTATGGGAGTCACATGTCAAAAGAACGAACGACTTGAGACTCATTGCTGAGAATCGTTCAATTCTGTTTCCTGTATATAACATACGGAGGTTTTGCGATGCTTTGCGCATGCGCGCCCAATAGAAAAAGAACGAATCACTCTCCGAGACTACTCGACGACCCATCACTATCAGGGGCTCAGAATGGGACTGACAAGAGGCGGGGTCTTTACACAAGTATGACAATTTGGGTTAAAAAACAAACGTGTGTGTTAAGTGCACAAGTGTGTGTTACCTTAAGTGCGGCTGCGTGGTGAGACATGGTTCGTCCAACTCTCTTATCGCTGCTGTACTGCTGGATGTCGGAGATCCACTCCTCACACTGCGCCATGATCTCTGCCCGCTTCAGGTAGAAGTGCTTATGGATCACCTGCAAAAAAACACACACACGGGTAACGATGAGAATTTTTTTTTTAATCAAACAATGATCTTTGTACTTTTTATTCGTTTATAGTTGCACTTAATGTAACGTGAAGCGAGTGAGTTCCTGTTGTCTCTTACGTTACAGCAGCTAGACACTCGTCCCCTCACCCTCATTCTCTCTATTCTCACTCTCAAAAAAATATACAGCTTTAGCTCTGACTGTTAGGGACTGGAGACTCCTTCCATACGCTTTACATACTGTACACACAATCCTCCTTACAGAAAATCAACAACGATTACCATGAACAAGCAATTACTATGGAGACGATAACGTATGAGATCGAATGCAGTCGTATAAACCTGCGCTACTTTCAGAGCAGCTGCTATAGAGAATTAAATCAACATCCTCTGACCAATCAGAGCGCGGGACTCGGCAGTGCCGTGGTGAAGAGAAATACACAAGAGTAAAATGCTAAATAGAAGGATTCCCCTTAGTCAGCTTTATTCTGGAGCTCAGGGTGGTATTACTGACTCATCCGCGCGCGCACGCACGCACACACACAGCCACTATCTGTTTCGCCGTGAGTCATCTCTGTTCCTCATTATTAATCTGAACCAAAACACTTCTTATTTCAGACTCTCTCTCTCGCTTACACACACACGGTCATGACGAGCTGAAATGTTAAGCCCATCCTGACACTAGACTCGGCAACTATAAAAATACCATCTCGATATGTGAAACCATGTGTAATGTTTTGTAGATAACTAATACACATCAGGACACACTGGTTTCCAAAGAGACCAAAATTAAAAACAAGAACAAAAATACAATTTAAGTTGTTGTTGGTCTTTCGGCTGCTCCCAGTAAGGGGTCGCCACAATGGAATATCCAGTCCGCACAACAACTTGGCACAGGTTTTACGCCGGATGCCCTTCCTGACACAACCCTCCCATTTTATCCGGGCTTGGGACCGACGCTGCATCCAGTGGCTGGGGGGTTTGGGCACTGGCTGGGAATCGAACCCGGGCATCCGCATACACTTACAATTTAAGTAAATGTAAAAATTTTCAAACTAACGACATCATCAGCGGCCATCATAACGCACTGTAACATCACCGCACCTCCGGTGTTAACCGAGCTAAGACGTCCACGGATTATAAGTGGTTTAGCGACTGAATGCCGCGATGGCAGCCAGAGTTGCCATGGTAATCTGTTCCTCTCTCTCTCTAACCGGGACATTCTTGCTCTGGTCCTGCACACTTTTTATGACTCTCATCACCTTGTCCTGTAGGGATGCGGATTTAACACTAGAGCCAATCACGTTAGGTGCTCTACAGGGGCTGGACTAAACGCCAGAGGAAAAAAAAAAGAAATTGACATCATTTTAAAATGAAAACCACAAGATACTTTTAATATTATATTACCAAGAGGCAGCGAGAGAGAGAGAGAGAGAGAGAGAGAGAGAGAGAGGTTGTGATGTTAGTATAAGCAGCGATGTGGAACACGGCTCATCTCTCTCTCTGAAACCTTACAGTTACGCTCTTTCACTATATATATCGCTTGCACGCGCGCACACACACACACACACACACACACACACACACACACACACACACACACATACACACAGGGGTAATAAACGGTGGGTCTTTGACGTCAGAGCGAGGAGTGCAACAGCCCATTAGATTCAGAGCCAAGGAAGGACACATCACACACAAACGCACATTAATTCTCAGGCTACAACACACAGTCCCAGTGAAGAGTGTGTGTCCATCCCGCACATTAATCATACCTCAGTATTAAACACAGCATGCGTGTAAATCACTGTCTCTAATCTAACGTCTGATTCTACGCCTCCGTTTACGTGAGCTGTACACGTCCCTGTGAATGAGCCGTATCAGAGTGAGATAACTTCTCTAAACATGTGCAGCACATCTCGTTTTTAAACTTGGGTTTCCTCCGCTGTAAAGATAACCTGCACAGGGCCGGAAATCTCCAGGGACACCCGATACGAGATCACGATACTTAGATGCTGATTTGATTTGTGCTACAATTCTGTATATACTGTGATTTTATAAATAACCTGATTCTACATAAATATTTTTAGATTTAAACAAATAATTGCTTAAACGTGTCCACGTCTCTGTGACTTATTAGCAGAGGTGGAAAGTAATGAATTACATTGACTCACATTACTGTAATTGAGTAGATTTTTTGTGTACTCCTATTGTTTAAAGTAGTTTTTAAAATCTGTAATTTTACTTTTACTTAAGTAGGTTTTGTTTGAAGTATTGTACTTCACTACATTTTAAATCATATTCGCTACTGAGTAAAAAATAAATGAATGAAAATG
>JAQMYG010000005.1:8965545-8976412 GCA_030014215.1 Clariallabes teugelsi
TCCTTCCTGCATCCCACTGCGTAATCATCCACAAACAGAACCTTATCCACCGCCGGGAAGTACTGACACCTCACACGTCCTCCGGGCTTCGCTGTGGAGTGCACACACACACACACACACACACACACACACACACACACACACACACACAGTCAGCAACTTACAATTACTGTGACAATCGAGTAGGAACTAAAGTGCACTTGTATACAGAGATTTACGGTAACTCCCCAGCTATGGCTCTGCTCTTAACTTCGGAGTGTGAGAAAATGGTGAGCGGGAGTGAACCACACACACTATATCAGTATTATTTTCCAGGGTTCATGAAAGCTGAAAGAAACGAGGCAGGGGGTCTGTGACACGCTCACCATAATGCTTCCTTCTAACTCGCTTAGATTTTAATCTACTAAATAAGCAGTTAGATTCCCACTCACTGCCACCTAGTGTGTAAGAAAAGTTAGAACTCAAATATATTTTTAAAAAATAATAAATTAATCTCATCAGGTGCATTTTTGTAAAGATGCACCTATGGTGAAAAGTGAGCGTAGATTAAAGTTATAAAAGCATTTTGTGCATCAGGTCCATTATTGTTTTTTATTTATTCCAAATCTCCATGTTAATCTGCATGATGCTGCATCAACTCATAAAACAAGAAATATGCACAAAAGCTGATTTACTGATTTACCGACACTCACAATACAGACTTTGTAGAGAAGTAGTTTTAGGTTAACTTAAAAAATTAAAAATGTAAATCTGTCACATCTGAGCTAGTCAGCTAATTATATCTCTTAGTTAGCTAGCTGCTTCCGGTAGAGTTGTGTTGTTAATTTATGTTGCCGCATGTATGTAGCACCTTGGTCCTGGAGGAACGTTGTTTCGTTTCACTGTGTACTGAACTGTATATGGTTGCAATGACAATAAAAGCCTACTTGACTTGACTTGCTCAGCCGTACACTAACTCCCTGCAGTCCTCAGAGCAGTACAGCTCCTCCCCGCCAACCCCCCCGGAAGAGTCCATTTAACCATTAAAAAAAATCAATTAAATTCCATGACATACACACATTTACTACTACCATACTGAAAGTAAACTAATAATTTATGAACACATTTAAAATTGAGCAACATGAACACAAAACCTTGTAAACACAAAAAAAAAAAAAAAAGATTTATAACATCTTGTACTCGGTGTACGCCTGAGCATCACTCACAAACGGGCATGATTCACACAGTCTATGTGACACCACTGTTGTTGTTGTTGTTAGTCGTCTGCTCCTGTTCAGGGGTCACCACAGTGGACCAACTGATCGGCACAACAACTTAGAACAGGTTTTTTTTTTTTTACAACCTTACTGACGCAGCCCTCCCATTTTACCCGGGCTTGGGACCGGCACTGTATCCACTGTATCAGGCCTTTCACATGGTGGGTGAGAAATCTACCACTGAGCTCTACACAACACCACTCCATGTTAAAAACTTCTATATGATACGGCTTTGCGTGACGGCTCTCCGCATGCATCAAACGGCTCTACATGCGACTGATCTCCAATAAGCTGCCTTGTGTTTAGCTCTATATGACAGATCTGTGAGACTCGGCTCTACGTTAAACATCTATAAAGGCCCTGACGTTAAACAGCTCTACATTAAACAAATCAGTATTAAACAGCTTTCTGTTACAGCTCTATACCCGTCTCAGCTTGATGTTAAACACTCAGAGTTCAAACGACGCTGCCTGACTCGATGTTAAAAGATGATTGTGTTAGACTTTCTTGCTGCCTTGTTTTTTTTTAACACACATAGCCTTAAAAATTCAATAATAATTCAAAATAATCTATAATTACCAAGCCTTTGCATATATTTTTTAATAAGACATGTTTAACGGAAGTTTATTTACATTTTTTAAAAAGATTAATATAAATAACAGGCTTATAGATCATACATTTAAAGTACTCAAAGTTAAACAGCTGTACGTGATGTATCTCTACATTAAGCAGCTGTACGTGAATCTGCACTACATTTAACCCGTCTTTGAGTCTCAGCTCTGGTCATCATGCTATACATTACTCAGCTCTTAAACACAATGGCAGGTTTCTCATACGTGTGTGTGGACATTTAGTCATTAAATTCATAAAGAGTGAAACTGTGAAAATCAATCTGATAATCCCACGTGAGTGATGTGATGACGCCAACATGACCCACGTTACACACAGTGTTCCTCACAGTGTTACAGTCGAGCTGCGAGAAAGAACCGAATGAGACAAACGTGGAAATTCTTCCTTTCGACCTTTAATAATCTCTGACACAGCTCTGCTCTCAAGTCTCACACTATTGATTAGATGTTACACCATTGTCTCTCACACACACACAACCTCTACTGAAGGTTCAAAAACAATTGTGTGTGTGGTCGAAAAAATCTGATGGTCTGCAGTGCGGCGGTGCTTTACACTAAGCCACACCCACTTCTGATTAATAATCTTTAGACTCCAACACCACTGATTAGGCTCCTCCTACAGCACATTCTTCTGCGTTTTATTCCTCTTATACTGTTGTCGAGGTCTATAATACATGATGCAGTTCTCAGCTAAATCAGTGTTTACTGTATTCCGAATCCTGTTCTTTATACACAACAAATCTGAGACATGACGCCGAATAAGCTGCTTCTGTACGTCTTCAAAAGCAGGACAAATCCAGGATCGTACCAACCCGATACAAACCCTTACACGACAAACTTTGTCCTGGTTTACCACGTTATTTAAAAGAAAAAAAATAATAAAACATCAAATACTAAACTCTAAGTAAACTCATCAGCGTCTAATGCCCGTCACCCCGTCAGGACTCATGTCAAATTCTCTTTGTTTCCTCACTGATTCGAACACAAGGCAGCATCATCAACTGTTGCAGTATGTCATACTGTAGGCACATCACAGGCGCTCCTCACTAAATGTAACGGTGGGCAGCGTCATCAGATTTTTTAAGAGGAAAATGCCACCTAAAAAAAAAAACGCTACAATCACAAGCGTTCCTGGCTGAATCTAAGAGAAGGCAGCATCATCATAAACTTTTATGTCATGCCGTGAACATGTTACGGCCGTACACTGGAGCAGCAGCAAGATGACGGCACAGTTAATTTGCAGGTAATGTCGGCACGCAGGCTGCCGAGCTGCAGGTGAACCTCACATACGCAGGGGGGAGAGAGATAACCTCTAGTTTACAATTAAATATTAAATTGTGCGCAACGTGATAAACGCGGCTGATATTCATAGTGTGTGCTTTCTACACTTGTGAAGAAAACTGTCTCGTGTTTTGACATTAATTTTCACATTAATCAACTAATTAAAGCCAAATGTGCCAAAATTTCCCCCATGACGATATTACTGAATAACTTGGTGCACGCGCTGGATGAGATGACGACGATGTGCAGGAAACACTGGACCACAATAATAACATCCATCAAAACAATATATTTTAACAACACCTCTTAATCTTTTTCCCACGTTAAACTGGATGTGAAAGCTGGAACATCTCCTCAGGACACAAGGACAAACACGATATGTGGTTCGTGTGGAAGCATTTGTGGGTTTTTTGTGATATGAAAGTAGATAAAATATATTTTAGTCTACATCGCACTGCAATTAAGGCAGATGCGTCATGTGACCACCTTAACCCAACTGTATTTAACTGTTAAATAATAAATTAAGAATTAATATCACAAATTCTACTTTACATTAAACACATCATCACTTCAGCTGAACTATCTATCTGCATCATTATTATTTTGTAATGAATTTCTTTACAATAGCTTTATTACTAAAAATGACAGCCAGGTTTAATGATAGTATAAAAGCAAGACACTTTCTTAGCTAACAGGTGCACTAGCATACATACTCCATCATTAACCAAAAAACATTTAAATGTCTTTTAGACTGACAGACTTGTTAAACCTTCGTGACACAGCGTTAGCTAAACTGAGCACTACGCTAAGCCCCGCCCACGTGCTCCAGGATTGGCTCGCGTTTCACGTTCAATAAAGAACAAGCCTATCATATATGAGACCGAATTCTTGTAACGAATCATCACGCAGAAGGCGGGACTTGTCGGGAAAAAATGGGAAGTACAACTAGCCTAACCCAACATAAGCTTGCTAACAGATTGACAATCGTTTATTTTTACTTTTATTAACCAATAAATACAGTAAAACGAAGAATCTTGCTAAAAACAACTAATTCATAGATGTGATGCTGGAAACGACCCGTTTTTGTGTCATGACTATGTTTGCTAGCATGCTAACGAAACCTGCGCCCTATCCCAAATAAATAACAGTCCCTACATAGTGCGCTCGTGGCGTTTTAAAGAATAACCACGCCCACTACGTACTATGTAGTGCCCTAGAGGTTCACCAGTGCGGCGTTTGGGATACGGCTCACACTGGGTTGGACTCGGCGAGGTGTTAACTCGCTTAGCATCCAAGCTAGCTACACAACAAGAAAAAGGCCCCAGATTAACCCGGTAACTTATATCCGCAACTCCGGCTTATTCAAATAAAAATAAATCTCACCATGCAGCACGGAGGCCTGCAATATGGCTCCTGAAGTGCCGTCGATGACTTTGATACTCCCGCGGCTGGTCACGGCCAGGATGGCGTTGAGGGCCGGGTGGTAGGAGAGGCTCCGCAGGCCCTCCTCATCGCAGCGCAGCCGCCCGTCTCTGACCAAAATCCAGTCCGAGGCTTCGGACGAGCCGCAGGCCGCAGCACCCGCCGCGGCCATTTTCCCCTAAAAACCCTCTTACCGTCCTTCTGAGTTTCTTTCCGGAGATCCCTTCAGGCTCTATCGGGTGTTTAAAAGTATAAAAATAAAGCTAAATATTGAACAAAAAGTAGCGCTGGGTTGAACCTGCCTGGTTCTCCTCTCCTCTCTCCCTCCCTCAGCGGCTTCTCTTCTGTTTCCTCCTCCTCCTCCCCCCGCACGCGCTGCGATCACTCCTATTCACTATCCGCGCTACGGAAAAGCGGCTTGCGCGTGTGGGTGTGTGTACGGAGACACCGTAACGTCTGTAACTGCCTCCACATCCACACACTAACCTCCTGATGAGCTTCAGCAGTCTCTTTAACCTGCCTCTGACGTCACCCGGTGCCGTTTGTTCGCGTATTTAAAAATACAGTTCTTGCGTAATAGTTGTGTAGAAAATGTGAGGAATTTGACGTAGTCAGTGTGTTATTCCTCTCCTTACCACCAGGGGCGCTACTATTGTGCAATGGTACAAAAGTACAAAGACTAATAAAAAAAAATAGTTCACATTTATTTATTTTTAAATCAGTAGAAATCACAGTTTATCAGATTGCTGAGATATGTACATGTATTTTTGTAGTGAGACATTTTTACAATTTTGCAATTACAGTGGTACCTCAGAATACGAACGCCCCACCCTAAGAATTTTCACTTTAGGAACTGAAATTTTACAAGAAATTTCTCTCGGCATGCGAAGTATTTTCACCATACGAACGACCGAACGCCAGCTAAGTAGTGCGTATGGCCGGGAGCTGTTCAAAACTTGTCAGTGGAAAGCCAAGTGAAGCGGGTTTCCTTTTTTTTTTTTTTTATGGCAGGGGTTTGCAAGATTTAATGAAGACGTAGCACCACGGGTCCATAGAATGTTATCACGGAGGGCAGGAAGAAGATAAGAGAGTCACTTTCAGTTTCATTTTTAAAGCAGCCGGTGCCAAGAAGAATCATAAATTAAGGTTTATTTAAATTTTATTTCATATTTTACTTCATTTACATGTTTTTTCTAAATGTTTTAATTGTTTCTACATGTAAATATATGATTATAGTGTTGGTCTTTCGGCTGCTCCCGGCAAGGGGTCGCCACAGCGGAATATCCAGTCCGCACAACAACTTGGCACAGGTTTTACGCCGGATGCCCTTCCTGACGCAACCCTCCCATTTTATCTGGGCTTGGGACCGGCACTGCATCCAGTGGCTGGGGGGTTTGGGCACTGGCTGGGAATCGACATAAATTGTTTATTTTTCAGGCCTCTTTTCAGTTTTCTTTTTCCTTATCATTTCACCTTTCTTCTCAGCTTTCTCCTTTCTTTCTATTCTCTTCTCACTTCACTTTTTATTTTTCTCTTTTCTTCATCTTTTCATTTCTCTTTTCAGTTTTCTCTTTTCTCTTCTCTTTATCTTTTCACTTCTCTCTTCAGCTTTCTCTTTCTTTTCTTTATCTTTTCACTTCTCTCTTCAGCTTTCTCTTTCTTTTCTTTATCATTTCACTTCTCTTTATCTTTTCCTATACCAGAGCAATGCTCCCAGACTTGGTGCACTCTAAATGTTCACACATAGTGTGCTGGTTTCTGGGGGTTTAAATAACCTACTGTACAGGTGTTTGCTCTGATTGGCAACATGGCGGGGTTGCCTAGCAACCGCAGTCATCCGCTGCTCTGCCTGCCTATAAATCTGCGTAGTTGTCCGCAGATTTGCCATTCGTGTTACACTTTCCACACATTCCTGAATTTGTCCTGCAATCTTGAGATCATAGAAAATCGTCGGAAGATCATCTGGAAGAGTTCAGTACAGTTTATCGTAGTTTAGGAGAAATCCTAACGACTAATAATTGTACTGTCTAAGAGACACATTTTGCATGGTGACATATACAGAAGTGCGCACACAGCAGATTCAAAGCTTCTGTATTCACAGGTTGGAGCATCTAAAGGGGCCTAATGTGTGCACACAAGAACATTTCTGACTCTCGTGAGAAACTACAGGCTGTTTTGCACATACAGTAGATCCTCTGCATGCACAATAACACTAGATCATTTGCGGTTTCTCATTTTTATATTTAACCCTGCACACCAAAATAAATTCCACACTGCATATGGTGACATTAATTACAGAAGAAGTGTAGTCTCTCTCTCTCTCTCTCTCTCTCTCTCACTCTCTCTATTTGTACAGTATAGTATGTACTTATGTATTTATGTATTATATCAGTATAATAGCAGTTATAGCAGTTCTTGAGCAGTCATAGTAAATTGTGAGCTGTAACAGTTGATAGATAAATCTTAACAGCACTTAGACAGTATTTGATAGTTCTGCATGAATTTAGTATTGTTTGAATTGGGGGTACAGTAATTTATAAGCGACATCATTGGTTAAATGACAAGAACTGTCAAGAATTTCAGTTTGGGATAGTTCTGCAAACAGTTCAGGAATATGGGAAAGGCACCTTAGTCTGTAAAATCCGGTTTTGTTGATGAGCCTTTTACTGTTAGGGGTATCAGTACATGATAATATTTAAGCAAAAGTAACAGCTAAGATATAAAGTTCATTGTTGTCATAGGTGAAAACAGCGGAGACGCGGAATGTTCGTCAATTCCATTTTACGGCCTGGCCCGATCACGGCGTACCAGAAACCACAGAGGTGCTCATTAACTTCCGGCACCTAGTCAGAGAGCACATGGAGAGCTTCTCCCGCAACGCTCCTGCTGTGGTGCACTGCAGGTATGCTTCATCCTCATCGAGTCTGTTATGGGATGCTTTTCCAAAAGCGATTTCTTAGGAATGATGATCTCAATGTGAATGCTCTGAACCGATTTCACAACCATTATTAAGTTAAAAGCAAACCTAATAAAGATGGACAGTTCATTTATAAATCTTTATAAATATGTATACATTTAGTAGGTATTTATTATGAAATAAATTATACCGTGCATTTTGTGGTTGTAAGTCTGCCTCAACATTATATATTCATTTTAGTGCTGGTGTGGGGAGGACTGGGACTTTCATTGCCCTTGATCACCTGACCTTTCAGATTGAGAGAGAAAGCATGGTAGACATTTATGGAATTGTTCATGACATGCGTATGCACAGAACACTGATGGTTCAGACTGAGGTATGACACAAAAGTATTACAAACCTAATACTAATTCAGTATACATGCCTTTAAATGGTCTTCACCTACCTTTCTTTATTTGTATTTATATACAGGTCAAATTTAGAAACATAGTCAACTGTCAATGATAATTGTCTTTTGCAGCTTTATGTTATTTATGTATTATATTTCATTCTTATCTATCCACAGGACCAGTATGTGTTCTTAAATCAGTGCGCTTCCGACATAATTAAATCTAGAACGGGCACCAATGTGGACCTTATTTACCAGAATGCGGCCGCATTCTCTATCTATGAGAATGTGCGATGAAGAATGAAGGCATTAAGCAGAAATACATTTCAGGTGTCATTTATCCTGAAATCAGAACAGCAGGGACATTTTGTATGATTTTGTAAAAACTGTGAGTGAGCCATTTAATTATTTAGCTGGACGTCACAAACGATATGGCTGTTCACTGACAAATATTTTATGTGACGCATGCTTTAACTTAATATGCTTATTAATTTTACCCTATATTGTGAGACAGTGAAATTGTGCTTAGATTATATTTTTTATAAAAGGGTTGCTAAGGAATTATGAAGAAATCTAAGACACATATTTATATTCAGGTTCAAGATGTATAGCTTAATTAATACACATTAAGTCTTAATGTCATGTAAGTTTTGATTTTATTTTAATGTTTTTGTATTTCAGTACATTCTTCTACACTGTACACTTTTTATGCACATATTTGTGAGCACAGTAATCACACTGGACACTTGGTTACTACAGTTCTATAATATACTGTACGTATTTGTTTGTGACAGTCTTGTGACTTTGGCTTGCTGTAACATTGCAGATTGAGTTATATTTTATTACCGGGCATCAGGAGAAACATTATAAACATAATTTCTAGGGACATTATGGCAGTAACTGTAATGTTCAGTAATACTTCATTTAAAAAGCTTCATCAGGATTTATAATACATAATATGAAATCACTGGATAACTAATTTATGGGTTTATATAACATAGACTTGATATAAGATAAACATACTACAGCACTGAATAATTTTAAGTTAAAAGCAATATACAGTATGCAGCTATCATGTCAAAATCCATTGTGGGAGCTGGATTCATAAGTTTGTGGGAAAAAATTACAACATCCACAAAAAGCTTCAGTTCTCCAACTTAATATTTAGAGATCTATCCCATAAATGCTCAAGCTTTTTCAGTATCTGGCAGATATAATATATCTGTTCAGAATCAGACAGAATAATGTATAGTGAAATAATAAGCCCCCAATTTCACTCAGGTATTTAGAAAGGGTACAAGTGCAAGAAATCGTAGTCAAGTGTTATGTTGCACATGAAATGTTGTAAACAAACAGTGTTTTATATCCAGATAGTGAAGTATGTTCATACTGATAAGTATGAACATACATAATTTAGATAAGTAATTCAACCTGAATAGAAGCCATGATTTTCTAGCATATGGACCCAGAAACAAAATTCCACCAAGAACTTGATTTTTGAAAAAGTGCACTTTCGAAGTGAAAACTTGAACATGCACTAATCTAAACACTGTACAATTATTTGTGCATTTTGCTGGAGCATGTTGCTGGAGAGTCAGGATATAATCATGCACTGTGCAATATATATATATATAGATATATACAGTAGATAAGGATATGAAGTAAATTAGCATTCTTTCTCTGTTAATGAAGGATCAAACATTAATGACTGATTAACATGAATCGTAATGAAAGGTACTGCAATTAAATATTTGTGTAATTGATGTTTCTTCAGCACTGAAGTGCATTTGCAACAGTTTTTTTAAAAACTGTTTATGTATGTACTTGTTTCTTTTATAAGGCTCTTTTAATAAGTCTGTGATTCAATGCTTTCTCTGCTGTTACACTGTATTTCATCAGGCTTGTGCAATATTTATAGATATATACACTTTAATTTTTATGTACTAGATGTATATTTTTAAATATCGTGATAGTTTTATTAAATTAAAGATGTTTAGTTTTGCAATGCAGATTTTAAACATTTCACACAGAAATGTACAGGTTATTTAAATCACATTTTCTTTGTTAATTTTTCTGCCAAAGATATTTTGATGATTGAGATATGTTATGTAAAAATAAAGGAAAACATCTCAGAGTGTGTCGAGATGAGGCTTATTGAGAAAGAAAAAAAATACAGAACCTTGATGTTCCCTGAGCCTACTGAAATGTACTTTTATTTAAAAAATGTTCGTGATTCAGATTTTTTCCCCAGAATGCAACTTTTGATCCTCTGTGATGAATGTCAATAGTTATGTACTTTTAATTTACTTTTTAAACATTTTTATTTAACATGTTTTTTTAGGAAATAATCTTTCATAAATCTACTTTACAGTATATATAATGTAGATAAACTAAGCTTCCACTACTGTGCTATATTGGTGCTGCAAATAATGAAGACTACAGCAGGTGGCGGATCTTCCTCTTGCATAATCCCACATTTATGAAATAACCATTCAATTAGTGTTCGGGTCTCAGATATAGGTGTTTAAGTGCAGGCTGCAAACATATTTGTTTAAGCAAGCATATTGGTTAGAATTATATTCATGGAGCGTTTTGATGAACATGAATGTCTGGATGCTGTTGCCACCCCAACACACCTGCTCTCCCATTCTATTAATTACGTAAATTAATTCAGAATTTACTCTGATACTCATAAGTTGCTCATGAACTCATAGATTTCTGTTTACACAATTGCATTTTCAACTATATAATATACTGTACTGTACACTAGTAAAATTAAAAATATTTATATTCTCAGTATCCAGTGTTATACAGATAAGAGAGTTTTTTCAAGAGGTTTTCCCTTCACTGCTATCAGTACTGGCTTTTTTATTAGTGATACATTTCTACATTTACAGTATACACTACCATTCAAAAGTTTGGGGTCACTTTCTAACTCCATGATGGTTCCTGATTTTTATTTCTTTCTACATTG
>JAQMYG010000005.1:9008702-9036046 GCA_030014215.1 Clariallabes teugelsi
TAATTGGTGTTCCCAAATTGCCCGTAGTGAGTGTGTGTATGTGTGTGTGCCCTGCGATGGATTGGCACCCTGTCCAGAGCGTACACTGCCTCGTCCCCTAATGGGATAGACTCCAGGTCCCTGCGATCCTGAATACAGGATAAAGCGATATAGAAGATGAGTGAGTGAGTGTTTATATATTTTGACCACTGAAATAACAGCGCTGAAGTGGTATAAGTGAGTTTTATTGTGCTGAAGTCGTTTTAATCTCTATCTACTTTTTTCGATTTCTCATTTATGATCCACTCTCCGATTACTGAACTGGGAGTGTATTTAACTGGAAAAACAATATCACTGGTTACATTACATTGCTGCTTTTCCAAATCAATCACACTGGACTTCTGTAGGTGTGTAGGTGTGTAAGTCTGTAGGTGTGTAGGTGTGTGTAGGTGTGTGACAGTCAACTTTGCTGACTTGTTTTACTCGTCTACCAGATTTCCCAATTGCTTAGCAACCATTAATATTTTACCAGTTAAACAGTGTGCACATTGTGTTTTTAGCAGGCTAAAGGCTATTAAGGCTAATCACCTTAATCAAAAACCTTAGAACTATACCCCTATATGAGAAGGTTCCAAGCTAAGAACCCTTACTACAAAGTTCATCAGGATCTAGAACTCATCCAGGAGCATGAATTAACCTGTAAGAAACCTTCGTTCTAGTTCTGAAAAGGAAAAGAGGTTTATATGTAGAAGTTGAAGAAGTTTGCACTAAACAAACTCTTAGAATGAAAGGGTTCTTTAAGGCTTTACTGGACTGAACTAAATGTCCCTGACGTCCAGAGAGTCTTCTATGTGGAACCGTTCCTCCCAAACACTTGGGGTTCAAGATGTGGGGTTCCAGGGTGCTTAGTACTTTTTATCTCTAACTATATTTCTGTTTTCTGTCACAGTGTTGCGAGTTATTTCAGGGATCACTGGATAAAAGGGGTCCTGTGTGGACACGTGTGTGATAAGAGAACACTGTGAAGTAGCGTTCTACATTTCTGCAAATGTGATTCGAAGTGATTCGAGGAAAAGTGTCTCTCCTAGTCGCTCAGGTTTCGGTGTGTGTGTGTATGTGTGCGTGTGTGTGTGTGTGTGTCTGTATGCTGCAGAACCTGTTTGGTTGCTAAGTGTTTATCATCAGCAGCTCTATGAGTGACCGAGCCAGTGAAGGAAAGGAATCAGATCCAGTCGGACTTTAGGCGAGTGAACATCTGACAAGTGGAAGCTTCTTACATCGGCAGTATCAGCAGGTTAGTTTCTCTCTCTCTCTCTCTCTCTCTCATCTTTAGCTATAATTCTAAAAACACAATGTACACCGCACCATGTGTACACACTACACACGTTTAATGGATGTTCCTTTCTAAGCATGTCTTCATTATTCACATAAAACATAAAGCTTGGATCAGTAGGACAGTATCTTATTCCTCTCGACTGTTTATCATGACCCATGTGTTTTCTAAATCAGCCTGACTTTGATTATAAGAAAGACATGAAGACATAAATGTATTCCTCTTCTTCTTCTTCTTGACACTCTGATATACTGTATGTCCACGCTACTGAAGCTGTGATTCACATCATTAAGCTGTGATTCATAGAAAGTGTGTTATAGCTTTCTTCTTTCACAAGAGGTTTTTTTTTAAAAATCCATCATGATGTCTAGCTAAAGAGAGAACTAAAAGAAGCGACGCGCAGATAAGTCCCTGAGGGGAAATGTCCTGCGTGAAAAAGAGGAATCTGAGAGGTTCATTTTCACAGAGACCAGCTCTCTCCATATGCCATGAACAAACGTCCGGTCACTGAGTTGCTTAATTCCAGTCACTTAATTCAACGCTAAGAAATGTGAAATGTCTTAAGTTATGACTGCAACTGTAGATTAAACAGCATGTTTGTGTGTGTGTGTGTGTGTGTGTGTGTGTGTGTGTGTGTGTGGGAGGAAGGTCGGGGGTTTAGGGGTCACCACCATCAGGGAAGGGTGTAAGCTCAAATCTCAGGGAGTGTCCCAGAACGAAACCCTGAGCTGAGACTCTGCATCCACATCATCTGCAGCGTCTAAAGATACGAATCTTCATGGCAGAAATCGTACAGTAAAAACACACAGTGTCATTTAGACACTGTTACTTTAAACACGCTACTTTTAGAAACAGTGTGGCTCTAAAAAATACAACTTTTTTTTCTTTTTTCAACTTACTTTTTCAACGTAACATTGTTTCTGAAAGTACTGAAAAATGTTATATTCAGAAAAAACGTCAAAAACATAACTTTAAACGTTAAACAATGACGAGCATCATTCTACAGTCTTGTGATGAAAAAATGTTGAACTAATGAATGTTTGTCTAATTAACAATTCTTTAATTATGCTCGCTTGTACAGAATGTAAATAATGATAATCATCAAAGCGTGGTGCAAATCATCAAATCAGTCTGTTGTTGCGACTGGAAAACTCACACAAAGGTTTATAGATGAAATTATTTGTTTAGGACTTCAGTTTGAAGGAATTCATCTAGTCACATGATCATATCCAGACCTTTATACGCTCATCCACCACGCCCTGTTAATAAGTTGTAAGTAGGCTCATCAATATAACTAGCTTCAATGAAATTGATGAGAAGACGTGGTAGACACACACATGTGTGTGTGTGTGTGTGTTTGTGTAAGCTATGCAGCAGGGTCAGGTACGCCAGCCGTCAGTCATCTGAACCAACAGGTTTTACACCTTTTACCCCAAACCCCAAACCATACTTCACATTCCAATGACATGAGCTGGTGTTTCGCACCACGCACCACACACACACACACACACACACACACACACACACACACACACACACACATCTCTACACAATACGGAAGATAATGAGTGTTTTAAAAGTGAGAAGCTCAGGGTGTAATGGGTGTTTGTGGTCCAGCGCAGGAAAGCGCAGCTTTATTTATAACGCAGAGATTGATTTCTTCCGAAATACTTTTAACATCTCACAAGATTCACTAATTAAGCAATCGTAAGTTCCTGAGCTCAAATCCGAGTGACTCATCAGCTGTTAGTGTGATGAGTGTAAATCTTGAGTGTTAATGTTTAACGCCTGGATAAATCTGCACGTGTAAATAAATCAACATTTCTTATGAAGTTGATATAAACTGCCTCAGGTCCTGGGTAGACCAAAATCCTGCAGCTCACTCAGCTTCCTCAGAAAACGCCGCCAGGGCCTGAGAGTCTTTATTAGACAAACTACATTACATCCCGTAACATTCTGTGACTGTACTGCTATTTTAATAAGGAACAAAACAAACACAAAACAAAGGCCTGATTAACTGCGTGCAGAATGTGGAACTATAAAAAGGTCTAAATGATCAAGTTTGGAACAAACATCTAAGTATAACTCTATAATTATACACACTTTAGATTAATGCATTTCAGTGAAACATACAGGTTGTTCTGTTTACAGCTGTTGAAATATATCTTCAAATGAATTGATCATTTCTTTCCTACATAATAAAAAAAAAGGTTTAAACAGTGATCGATTTTGCACTTGACCATGTGCAACTCACCAGGATTTTTTTAGGTTCTAGATACATTATTTACATTTCAAATGTTATTATGATTATTATGATTATAATTATAATTATTATTAGTAGTAGTAATAATAAAAACAAAACCAATATCAATAATAATAATATCAATAAAAATAAAATAATAATAATAATAATTATTATTATTATATGCAGCAATAAAAAATTAAGTGTAGCATAAAGTCTTCCATAAAAACACAACCTTTCTTTATGAAACAATGGATGATCTTTAAAGATACTTTACTACTCTACTTGCTGAAGTACAACAAAGGCTTATTTAACATGTACAAGTAATTAACATGTAATTAGCATTTATACAATTAACTTCATTAATTAAAAACCTATACAGAGCAACACTGCTTTCAGAATACAGGATGTCCCTCAGCCGAATGAGCTAAAGTCCAAGCCTTGAAAACAATTTAAATGGCACTTAGAAATTCGAAAAACATTTGTTATTTTGTGTTGAAAAAAAAGTAATTTTTATGTTGCATATCAAGGTCAATGAAGTCAGCATATACTGTAACGTTCTTCACCTGTATAAGGTAATATTTTGAAGTCCAAAGTATATTTATTAAAACACACACATACAGATAGAATTAAAGGGGTAGAGAAAATATTTTTAACAAATACTGTATATGTTTTTTCTTGTGGTACTAATACTGCCCCTTAAAATATTCATTGGATTTATAGGGAAATAAATACATTAATAGAAATTGACCTCTAAACTATGATACTAAAATTTCTAGATACACAGACTGAGCTCATACTGAAACACATTGTTTTGCTTTCCATCAGCATTGCATATTGCAAAAGAACTAAACATTTCATTCAGTTAAATATTATTAGCACTTTTAACAATGGAATGTCACAACGTACCTTTACACACACACACACACACACACACACACACATTATATATATATATATATATGTAAAATATCAACAATTTAACTTTAAAAGAAATCTTTGTCACATGCCTCACACAGGCGTCTTCATCATTTAAAGGGATGTAACAGGCTAAAAAGTCGCACATGCATGTAAAGATTTACTATTATTTATTTTTTTCAATAACTGGTTGTGCAACATTGCATAATAATGTTTCCCTGCACTTGAATGAAAGAATGCTAAGAATTTAAGTGCGACTAAACCTGTTTCACACATGACAGCAAGGACAGAGAGAAATGGCAGAGAGCAGAATAATAATATGTCATACTATAAATTAAATGGCTCGACTTTTTAATTAAAGTTGATCTTCTGTCATCTTCTCCTATTTTGTCTCAACAGATTACAGGACCTGTTTCCTCTGTGATATGCAGCTGTAGAGATAATTAAGAGATGATGGTAAGTTTCTGTCACCATATGAGGACTTTGCTTCGTTGTCAGCTGACTCAATGCAGATATGTTACTTTCCCAATGTGTGACTTTAAATATTTATAAATAATCTGATATTCTATTAATGATCACTTTCAGAATGGAGAAATAGGGACCTCGAAGCTCTCAGTTGGTGATATGATAAACACTGGAATCAAAGAACCTGCAGTCAACCTAATGCAAGGTAATGACTGTGCTTCAGGTTTATCGTAAAACCAATATGAAATGTTGATTATAGCAAAAGGTAAAAAGACTTTAGAGTTCATTGATGGTAAAATGATTGCCAACCACTCTTCCATAGATGAGAAGATTGTCGCAGCCACAATTCACTTGGATCACCTCAGTAAAGATGAAGTCCAGAAGTTACTCAGCATCATTCAGCCTTATGATGAGAACCTTGAAATTAAGACCAAAACCAATGCACATGCTGGAGTGGTAAGCAACATTGTAATCTAAACCCTCCAAATATACTGCACTAAAGTAAATATGTAATGCAGAAGTAACTAAATAAACAGTGTCTGTATTTGTTGTGTTGTTTTGGCTGGGAAACTACTGTAAATCATATAGGATTTAGATATAGGATCATATAGGATCTACAATAAAGTACATACCATTTAGCTTTTCAAATAATCAACAACAAATAAGGTGTAATGAATTCTTGACCTCTCTGTCATTTCCTTTCCATAGAGACTGGGTGATTTGTTTTTAAAGGGTGAAACTCCAAAACTTCAAGCCCCATCAGCTGACATCCATGGGTCGAATGGGAGTTATAGTCTCCCAGGTGTTGACCTCGCAGCTCCAACGGTGAATGGAGAAGTTCCACATGTGTATCTAAAGGGTTCCACACCTGAGGTGGCAGTTGGAGACAAAGGCAAGTTCAGGATGCCAGCCATCGGTATGACAGGGCCGAAACTTAAAGGTGCTAATCTAGATGGCAGCATCTCTTCTCCAACACTGAACTCTCCACACGTTGCTGCGGAGCTCAAGACACCAGAACTATGCTCTGAACCTCCAAAGTTTAAGATGCCAAACTTTCAGGCTAGTTCCCCTGATTTAGATGTGAATTTGCCAAATGCTGAACTGAAAGGTCCCAATCTAAATACACAACTCTCAGATGTTGATATTGGTGCACCCTCTGGAAAAATCAAATTGCCCAAGGCAAACTGGGGTACCTCAAAACCTCATGTAAATACACCAGAAGCTGACCTGTCTGTTCCAAATGTTAAAGCTGGCATCAAGACCCCTGGTGTAGATGTGAATTTACCTGAAGCTAAGATCAGCAGTCCTGAAGCTCACATTGATACCCCAAAATTTTCCACAGACAGCTCATCTGCTAAATTTAAATGGCCTAAATTCAAGAAACCCAAGGGAAAAATGAACGGGCAGTTGGGGGACATTGATGCAAATGTGAATACTCCAGAACTCAATTTGTCAGCCCCTAAAGTGAATGCAGACATCAATGCACCAAACGTTGATATTGATGTCCCAGATGTTGATCTTAATGCTCCAAAAGTAAATATTGATGCCCCATCTGGAAAATTTAAGTTTCCCACTCTCAAGCAACCAAAGCTTAACTTGAAAAAACCAAAGGTGGAAGGGACCGATTTTGATGCAGACATTAAGACACCAGATATGGGTGTAGATATGAATCTGCCCAAAGCTAAACTTGAAGGGCCAAACATAGACGCCAAAGTGCCAAATGTCAAACTCTCTGCACCAAAAGTAGAAGGTAATATCGATACACCAGATCTAGACATCAAAACTCCAAATGTAGGCCTAAAATCTGAAGAAACACCCATTAAATTCAAGCTACCAAAACTGCGGAAAATAAATGCCTCTAGTGCGAAAGTCAAAGGACCAGACATAGATGCTGATCTTAATGTCCCAGATGTTGATGTTAATGGAGATGTAAACCTGAAAACTCCCAAAGTTGATCCCCCATCTGTAAAAGGAAAGAAGCCACATATTAAGCTACCTAAATTTAGTCTCACTGGCCCAAGAGTAAAATCACCAAAAGTTGATGCAAATCTGCAAACACCCAATGTAGATGTAAACCTACCATCCGGAGAACTCAAAGGGCCTAAGATGGACTTAAAAGCACCAAAGATTGATGGTTCCTTAGCTGTTCCAGGTGTCGATTTGCCCACAGCTGAACTGAAAAATCCTAATCTTAACCTTCATGCAAAATCACCAGATCTCAACCTCTCTGCTCCAGATGTAGATCTGAACCTACCAAAAGGAGAAATCAAAGGCCCTGATGTGGATTTACATACACCAGATGCCAACATTCATGCACCGTCTGGAAAATTAATGAAGCCAAACCTCAAGCTCCCCAAATTCAACCTCACTGGACCAAAGGTCAAGGGACCAAATCTTGATGCAGAACTAAATGGCCCAAACATAGACATGGATCTACCTAAAGCAGACCTCAAAGGACCTGATCTTAACCTGAGGGCACCAAATCTTGACCTTTCTAGCCCAGATGTAGACCTAAGCTTGCCAAAGGGAAGTCTTCAAAGCCCAAATATAGATATGAAGGTCCCAGATGCCAACATTGATGCACCTTCTGTTAAATTCAAGAAACCAAACCTCAAACTGCCCAAATTCAACCTATCTGGACCAAAAGTCAAGGGACCAAATCTTGATGCCGAACTAAATGCCCCAAACATAGACATGGATCTACCTAAAGCAGATCTCAAAGGACCTGATCTTAACTTGAGGGCACCAAATGTTGACCTTTCTAGCCCAGATGTAGACCTAAGCTTGCCAAAGGGAAGTCTTCAAAGCCCAAATATAGATATGAAGGTCCCAGATGCCAACATTGATGCACCTTCTGTTAAATTCAAGAAACCAAACCTCAAACTGCCCAAATTCAACCTCTCTGGACCAAAGATCAAGGGACCAAATCTTGATGCCGAACTAAATTCCCCAAATATAGACATGGATCTACCTAAAGCAGATCTCAAAGGACCTGATCTTAACCTAAGGGCACCAAATGTTGACCTTTCTAGACCAGATGTAGACCTGAGCTTGCCAAAGGGAAGTCTTCAAGGCCCTAACATAGATCTGAAGGTCCCAGATGCCAACATTGATGCACCTTCTGTAAAATTACAGAAGCCAAACCTCAAACTGCCCAAATTCAACCTCTCTGGACAAAAGGTCATGGGACCAAATCTGGATGCAGAACTAAATGCCCCAAACATAGACATGGATCTACCTAAAGCAGATCTCAAAGTACCTGATCTTAACCTAAGGGCACCAAATGTTGACCTTTCGAGCCAAGATGTAGACCTGAGCTTGCCAAAGGGAAGCCTTCAAGGCCATGATTTAGATTTGAAGGTCCCAAATGCTAACATTGATGCACCTTCTATAAAATTTAAGAAGCCACATCTCAAAACTCCCAATTTAAACCTCTCTGGACCAAAGCTTAATGATCCTAACCTGAATGCCAGTGAAGATCTGGATGTTGATCTAAACCTACCAAGGGCTAAAATCAATGCACCTGACATTGATATGAAATTACCCAAAGCTGATATTAAAGGTCCTGATGTAGAAGTTATGACTCCAGACAAAGAGGCCCCATCTGGAAAGTTTAAATTGTTCACTCTCAAAAAATCTAGTACTAAAGTAAAGACACCTGACGTTGATATAAAAAATCCAGACCTCAGCCTGTTAGCTCCAAGCATTGATGCAGATGTTAAAGCTCCAGATGCCAGTGTGAACTTACCTACAGCTGATCTCAAAGGTCCCAGTGTTGATGTCGATGCCCCTAAAGCAAAGCTCAAATTTCCAACACTGAAAAAATTTAATCTTTCTGGTCCAAAAGTAAAATCCCCTGAATTCGATGAACCTGACCTGAGCTTGTCAGCCCCCAAAGTTGAGAGCCCCACTGTTGATTTGGGTTTACCCAAAGTAGCTGTTAATGTCGAACCTCTAGATGTCAGTACTGATGCAGATGTAAAACTTCCAAAAAATCTGCCTGTGTTCAAGACACACCGACTTCCCAACAGCAGATTTGATGATCTCGCACAAGAAGCTACTGAAGCCCTTGACATGAACAACAGCCCCTTTAAAACAGAACCACAGGCTGGGACCTTCTCAGTTCCCACCATCCCAAGGGTGAAAGCTGCATGGAAAACATCCTCGGGAACTCTCAATTCCAACGGACCTACACAATCCATAGATATCAGAGAAAGACTGCGACTTTTTACAACTCGTTCCACACACGATCTCACTGCGCCTTCTGTTGATGGTTCAGTGAGCACTGAACTTCCAGACAGTCCTGCAAAAGTGAAACAAGGAACATTTAAAATTACGAATCCTAACTCAGAGAAGGACTATCCAATAGTGAACTCAACCCGCAAAGAAGATAAACTTTCTCTCAGTCTTAACAACATGCTTGGTTTGAGCACAGATTCAGATACAGAGAATTAGCCTCAAGTTTTAAAAATTACCCATCTATAATTATAAAATAATTATTTTTATTACATTTCTTTTGCTTACATTACCATAATGCTGGTCCTAAATTCAGTTTATTACTAGACATAAATATAAGGGAAAATCTTTATGACCAGAACCAAGAATTTCATAGAATTATGTAAAAAATTAAGAAAAAATTTAAAGTTTGTATTTACAAGGGTGAAGTTTAATATATTGTCATATATAAAACCTATAATTATTTTGTATAGTGTTATTTTGTATGGTATTCATGATAAAAATAACAAAAATTCTTATAAAACATTTTAAAATGTATTTTGAGTATAAAACATTATGTGCAATGTTAGGTAATATAATGATGAATATTTGAGATCATTTAATGCATATATTCTTAATATTTTTATTTATCTAATGGGAAAAAAACATTTGTTTAAAATACTGTTAGAACTTTATATTTGTAACAATCTTCTTTTACTGTAAAATATTTATATATACACACCTGTATGTATTTTTTTTTCAATAAATTAATAATTTTACTGTATTAATGTTTCGTTCTTCTTTGAATTTTAGCCAACGATTTTATTAGCTTTCCAATCACTCATAGCTCATATTAAGAATTTCTAAATTTTAAAATTAATACAACAAACAAACAATCAAACAAACATGGATAAGTGCAATTCACATTGCAGAAATAAAACAGTTTAAAGAGAACTATTAAATCAAAAGTAATGGATTTGCAATGAAAGTTTCCTCAACACACTGACCACTTGTTTTCCATCCGAAATCTGTTTAAATAACATGTTTAACAAATAAAAGATTACACATTAAAGTATAATCAAACTATTAATAATAATCATGAAATTCTCCATAATATTAACTAAAGTTTCTTGTCAACAGCCTAAACATTAGAGTAACACCCCTTTTAACCCCCCTGGAAGAAAACCAATATATTAAATTAATTAAAAGCATTACCAGTGGAATGAAACTATTGTCATCTATAAGTGGCATCATTACTTTATTGTAGGACATTTTCCAAAATTTTAAGCACAAAGTTAAAGATCATTATCCTCTAAAGGTCCGTGACAAGAATACGGTGTGTTTCCTGTGTGCATGTTCATATTAATGAGTAACAGAGCAACAGATGAAAGAGGAGCAGAGATTTACTGAATCCTACGTAAAGTTGGTGTGTCGTGGTGAAGTCTAAACAATTATCTGGAACAATTCCTCTGACCATTCGTTACAAAGGAACATGCAGTCTAACCTTCCTCACAGCTTTAGTTCATGCCTGCATTCAGTTCCCCTTTTATTGTTTCATACACAAATTGGAAAAACACACATATGGTTTCATCTTCTCCTGTCATGTATGACCTTTCATTAAATATGCAGAGAAACAATAGGAAGAAATATAAAGCGTGGAAGGATGGTCCGATCATTTAAATGTTTGGTACGATAAAAGCTTGCTTTGTTAATTTAATTTTGGTCTGAAGCATGTGATGTAAAACACAGAACTGATTTTCACACAGATTAGTGCGTTATTTAATTTGTGTTTAACTTGTTATCTTCTGCATTTGCATAGTTACTACTGTTTCTCAGGTGATGCAAGTGATTTGTCGCTTGCTAGTGTGAACAAAGGCGTGTTTAACAGAACATATGGTGAGTTCTGTATAGAAGGCACCATGAGGACAACTGTGACCCAAGGCAGTAGTGTCATATTTCCCATAATGAACTCAGGAACAATCCACTATCTTAAAAAGAAGGCTTATAAGCTGAGCAGAACTCTAACTGTTAGTGAACCCTTTACGGGCCAAGGAACCACAGAGAAACCTCTGTTTATAAAATACTGCATGCAGCATTCTGCATAGAACCCAAAATTATTATTTAATTTGTTCTTGTAACTGAGTAACATAGATACATAAACCCTTTATTCAGGAACCTGTGCAGAGCTCAACAAGAATTCGCTTCCTCATCAGTGTCGAGTACACATGGAAAGCGAAGAACCCCTGAGGATCCCTTATTTCTATACACTGTGCAAACACATCAAGTCCTCTTAAGGGGTTCCTCATTGGTGAGGATTCAGTGCTCTGTAAATACTGTATCTATTCTGTTCTTGAAAGAGGAGTTTGAGTCAGTATGGGTGTTTTTATTCTTTTTTGCAACATGTCCCTTAATTAACTGAAACATCACCACAGACACAGGGGTTAATTTCCAATAATGTCCAGTAAACAATTTAAACCATTTCACTGTGTTTTCAAGCTTGACACAATTTATAAGCTTTCAAAAAGAAGTATAAAATCAGGCGCCAGCATACAGCAACAGAAAGGCCAAAATAATCCAAAAAGTAAAAACAGCAGAAGCAGTGGACCACTTCGATGCCTTCCACAAGCCACCCTCATGTCCCTCTTTTAATGTCTGTTTTGCTAATGTACTCGCTTCCAACGTGAGGGCCAGTCATTTTCCACCCACTGCTGAAGGAGCCGCAGTACATCGATACGTTGGTAAAACTGGCAGAGCTTGGTGAGCTCCGTCACCGGTTTCTGGCTGTAGCGGAACAGGAACTCCTGAGTTGGACTGTGGGAGGTGGAGCCGTGTGTCCGCTGCTCGAGCATCATCAGCTCGTCGTAGCTCATGCCCCAGCGGCTGGCAAAGTTCTTCCAGTTCTTGACGGTGTAGTGCGCAGGATCGAGCTTCAACCGCAGAGTGTAGAGTAGATCCTCATCGTCCAGCAGGTCGCTGATTTTAGGAGGTGGAACAGAGTACAGGCACTTCTCACAGGAACTCGACAAACACTGGAGATCTGGCATGAACTCTGAGGCGGAGAAGTCAGGATGGTTAGTATGATAAAAATCATTTAATAATATTAATAATAATAAAAATAATAAATACAAGAAAATAAACATACTACATCTACCTGGAGTAATGGATCCCGGACAGATTAGTGCACTTGCATCATTTTCAACAGGCTGCCACACAAGAAAATAGCGTCAGTTTCATGTTTTATTTAAAACAAAACTCGCCGTCATCTGCCTAAACGTGAGAAAACTGGGAAAGAGAGAGTTGGACGGCAACATCTTCGATTCCCACCTCGGGTCTGTGTGCATGAAAATCGCATGTTCTCCCCGTACTTAGTGGGTTTCCTTCGGGGCCTCCAGGCTTCCTCCCACAATCCAAAGACAGACAGATTAGGCTAACTGCTGTTTCCAAATGTGATTGTCTGTGTCCTGCAATGGATTGACACCCAGTCCAGGGTGAACCCTGTCTAGTACCCCGAGTTCCCTAACATAGGCTTCAAACCTCCTGCGACGGAATAAGCACTATAGAGAATAAGTGAGTGAGAATCAAGGTAAAATACAATCACATAAACCCGGGTCCACCATCAGTTCAGGATGTTCAACATTTAAGAACATCATCATATACACACTCTTTTGTGGATTTCAAGGCTCTTCCAAATGCTACAGTAGATATCTTATCAGATCTAATTGAATTGCTTGACTTGCTTATGAACTGTACTTTAACCTGAAACAATTAATTATCCAGAGAACCCTTTAGAAAAACATTTATTTCTCTCAGACACTAAGCTTATTGTTGAAGCTGCATGGGAAGCAGCACGACCTCAAAGCTCTGATGCACACATGCTGTTCTTAATCACCTCAACAGTCTTGTAAAATTTTACGAAACTGCACAAATTGTCTCTTTGAATGCTCACTGAGAATGTTCCATCTTACAATTTTTGTGGATTTTTTAAAGAAGTGTTTTAAATTTCCATTAAAATAGCAGCAGTGTAAACCTGAGCAAAAACTTGAACTAAAACTCTATTTGGTTCTAAAAACATCTGAGAACTTAACACAGTCCCGAGGACATGCAGTGTGAAACAGAGATTCAGAGATACATTTTACAACAATATTTACATAGAATATTTTCATCTGAATCTATTTTTATTTTAAAATTTCATTACTAATTTTAAGGCGTCAATTTGGGCATAGTGGCCTTGCATGTCAGGGTTCGATTCCCGCCTTGAGTCTGTATGTGGAGTTTACATGTTCTCCCCATGTTTGGTGGGTTTCCTCCCACAGTCCAAAGGCATACGGATTTGGTTAATTGGATTGGCACCCCATCCAGGGTGTACCTCACCTCATGCCTTAAGTTTCCTGGGATGGGCTTCAGGCCCCCACAACCCTGTATACAGGATAAGCGCTATAGAAGATGAATGAATACAAATTTAAGCAAAACTATGTAATTACTAAATGTATTCCGGTTTATTTATCTCCAGAGAAAAACATCTGGTTTCTATATAGTTTTTAAAAAAATAACCAAAACTTTTACCAAGTTGATCTAAATTTGATCTTAACAGAATTTTGACAGAAATGGTCATTTTCTGTCAAAATTCTGTTCAGATCACATTTAGAAAAAAAACAAAACAAACCCAAAAAAAGGTTCTTTAGAAGAACTACTGCCACATCACGCAGATGTTCTTTAACAGGAGTTTTCCCACAATTCACTTAAACAGGCCTCCGTGCTCTGAGTGAGATTTTTATAAGCAGCTGCCTCCTCACACCTGAACTGATTAGATCACCTGACACAAATTAATCTCGTTACTGTTCTATTTATAACCATCAATCTGTTTAAAAGGTAAAATAAATGACAAAAACAATTGTCAAACGAGTAAACTGTGAAGTTTCAGCCCTGCACAAGAAAACCAGTGACATGTACACACACGTACACTCATAACACTCAAAGAAAGTAATTGCAGAGTGGGATTTGGCACGTCTGAAAATAAACTTCCTGCAGGAAATAAAGTGGAGTAAATGGTGTGTGATCACACAGCTCTGGTGAGAAGGAGGAAACGTCACTGCAGTCGCACTGGGATAGACACACAAAAAGTGTGTATGTGTGTGACAGAGAGTGAGAAAATTATTACATTTAAATCCTGAAATTTAATTAATATAATTCATAAAACATTATAATAAAAAATCTACAGATTTCCTTCAGCATAAAACATCTATAAACATCTATCTAATAATCAATCAATCTATCTATCTACTGTATTGTTGTATATTGAAATTTGCTGGTAAGTATTAGGTAAATATAGATAAACAATGTCTATTGTAAATTTGGAAACGTATAAGTGTCCTGTTCTTATAATATACACAACACTCAAAATCATGACACTCTTATTATGAGTTTCTCTTTTTCCATATATATTTTTTGGCATTCATGGATACTCCCCAACCATTTCTTAAACAAAAGTTAAAACAAAAATATTACAACAATATTGGTACTGTAATATAATTCTCCAAAATCAAAGCAAGCTGTTCTTTTGGTCGTATTTACTTTACTAAATTTACTGAAATAGATTCACATTTAGCATACAGAAATCCAAAATTATATAAACAATCCTGTTATTTTCTCCACAAATCCATAACAAAACTGTTCAAGGTCCCAAATCTTTGAAAAAAAAAAGAAAAGTTCTCTTTTCCTGACAGGAGTTCTCTTTTCGTGTGTCAGATTATGCCAATAGTTTTTGCTGTAAATGTTAATACACTTTAAGGCTAAGATATCCTATGTTTGTACAGATTCGCACTACTGTAAGACAAGTCTGTGGTATATGATATGCATCGTTATAAACAGATTTGCAAATAAACCGTCGACAAAACAGTTGTGATACATTTCAATAAAAAATGTAGAAAAAATCATCTGTACAACAATAAAACATCTAATCAGCCACGGTGAGAATATGGAAGTGTGATTTCACAGCACCTTCCCAACAGTTAATGCGATTTTTACCTAGTAAAGAACAACATGCGTCACGTTTTTATCTTGTTACAATTAGACTTGAAGGAAGCAGTTCCTCACCTGCTGTATTCTGTCTGTGGGAGGCGTGAGGAATCCCGGAGGCACTGAACAAAGCTGGAGAGTCACGTTTTCTACAAAATCCAGGACAAAAACAATATCACTTACTCACAAACTAAACAAACTACTCATATTAATGTTAATGATAGTCCTACGGTCAATTTGGGAACGGCAATTAGCCTAATCTGCATGTCTTTAAACTGTGGGAGGAAACCAGAGCACCCGGTTTGCATGTTGTCCCCAGCAATTACGGGGAGAACATGCAAACTCCATGCACACAAATAAGAGGCAGAAATCGAACCCAGACTCTGTTGGTGCAAGGTGACAGTGCTAGCCACTAAGCCACCACGCTGCCATTATGTAAACAAATTCTGCATAATTTTGATTAGATTTTATTATATACATTACTTTAAGAAAATTAGTGCTAGATTTCCAATTTTAGTTTGTACATGTATCTGTTCATCCCCCAATCATCTTTAGATCCCCCATGAAAAGAAGGACTGGAAAGAATAATTAATAGAGCAATCTGTCGCACCGTCCATAACCCCACACTGCCCCCTCCACTCCATGTGGTATTTTGTTGCTCAATAGGTGATGAGTGTAAAGATTAACAACAGAAAGGATTGGGATCTAAGCGGTACAGGGAGGAGCTACCGTGTGTCAACAACAGTCGTCTACATGTCTAAGACAGGTTCCAGATCCTAAAGCGGGCCTTTAGAGCTTTTTATTTAAAATCATCAGGCATAAAAAAGGCTTAAAGCGGCTTTTTTAAAAAACTGCTTGGTATAACTCCACAAGTTTTTTTTATTAATAGCTGTAAATCAATATTGTAATTTTGATTAATTAATTTCATGCTAAATATTGCAGATGAATCTGCAATAATTTGCAATAATTAGAATTTCGAAAGACATAAAAAATAGCACAATATTTCACAGCTATTAAAATCAAATCTTTGTAGTCCAATAAAATATTTTTTTCTTTTTTTTCTTTCTTTTTATTTGTTCGAATGCCATGAAAAAGTATTTGCCCTTTCCTAACTATTTTGCTGATTTGTCACACTTAAATGATTGAGACATGAAGATCCCAAGTAAATACAAAAGAATTTTTTAATTATGATTTCATGTATTAAGGGAACAAAGCCATCCATTAATATAATCATGATCTATTAATATCATCATTTGTTTGATAATCTCAATCATTTAAGTGTGACCAATATAAATATAATAAAAATCTAATACTTTTTTCACTGCATTGTAATTTTTATTATATAGCATCATCATCAAAATAAATTGAATAAATTTTCCATGAAATAATTTATTATTTAGAAAAATCCCCAAAATATTTTTTATAAATTATAAAAAATGTAATATAATAAATCATATATATTATTATAATCTTAAAATTTTATTATATATATTTTATTTTATAACAATCTTTAACATGTTTTATAGGTTGTTTGTAAACCCATACTGGCAGAATCCTCCAAAATATTAATAAATATTAATATTAATAAAAATATTAATTGCTAAAATCACAAAGAGATTCCTAAATTAATTCAGATTACACTCTACTGTAATCAGATACGGTAACTATGACACAGTAGAGACTTAACTGTTAAAATTTTTAAAGCATAATAATCCACAGCGTAGTAAAATTACAGTGTAATATTTTTATCTACATGATGCAGTCATGATGAATAAACCTGTCAGGAGCAGAAGCGTGGACAGAACCCTGAACTGATGATGATAATTAAAACTGATACGTGAGATGACAACATTAGAGATTAGACAACTGGAATGACATGAAATCCATGAAGAAAATAAACCCTGATGCTCTGAAAAAACATCAAAATAACTGATGGAAAATCGAAATTGAAAGACTTTGCAAAAGCATGTAAGCTGTTATGCTAATCTTAAAATGTTGCTTGCTTTATGAGGAAGCAAAATCACCAACAATCGAATTAGCTGTAAATATTCATCTTCTAATAATGTAATAATGTAGGAAAATAACCTCAGCGACATAGCTAATACTGGAGATTAATAATAAAGCACTAAAAAAGATATCTGTGTACATTTTAGAGAGACTATACTAGAATAAAGCTAGCTAGCTATTTTCAGACTTAGCCAGCTAATGTTTAATAATGTAACTAAAGAAATTTACTGTAGCAATCCAGACTGCTAGCTAGCTAAACCTAACCACAGTTTCCTAATATAACTTACTTTAAATATTTAAATAATTGACTGAGGCACAGGCAGAACGACTCAAGACTCGATGCTGCTAAGATGCCCAGGTTGTTAACTGCTGATTTGATAATATTTGTAATTAGCTAAAGGTCACTGAACTCAGTACACTTTAGCTACACTGGCTGTTATAAGATTGTTATAAAATAAAATATATATAATAAAATTTTAAGATTATAATAAATATATATAGTCTTAATTCAAGCTAGCTATTTTTTATTGTTTATTTTTTTTTAAGCTAAGAGCATATATGTGCCCAGCATTGGCTCAACAAAATACAACTTCTGCTGAGACAAAAACAACAACAACACAGCTTTAGCAGCAATAGCTAAGCTAGTCAACTCCCTAAACCTAGCATAAGGTTCAACACATACTGTTGCAGTTTATTTAGATTTGTATTTAATTTAGCCTGTTTATTCTTTAAAAAGTAGCTATTAGATTTTAGTACCTCGTCATTTTTATCTTCATGTTAATTATATTAATTTGCTGCTAGCCATGTTACGCATTATTATGAGCTCTGACTGAGGCACAGATGTAAGAAGAGGTTGTGGGTTAAACGGTGTAAACTCCTGCGTTACCATGTGGATCAGTCACTTGAACGGGGTAGTTGGACTTCAGTGAGCGAGACTGAAAGAAAGAAAAGAAAAAAAGCGTCACACATTACTTCAGAGAACCTCTCTCTACACACACACACACACCTGACAGTGACTCTGTATCTCTCTTATCCCTCTTTCTTCCCCTGAGTAGAGGCGTATTTGAACAGATAAGAAGCTAGCAAGAAGAGCAAACACTTTCAGGCTAATGAGGCGAGGACAAGCTGAAACACATCTCCATTCCAGCACAGCACAAAGACCTGACTCACCGCCTCGACTCACTGCCTACTTCACTCATAACCGTTATACCATTCTACCGAAGGTGTTGATTAATTCTCTATAATAGCAGCCCTGACAGTAGCGCAGGTTTATATTAACGATCGCACTCGAATGCGTTATTGTTTCCATTGCAACAGCTAATTCACAGGGATGTGTACAGTGGACGGGGTGTTCGTTTAACCACCGCACACAGCACCACCTCAAGTAACCTCTTCTTATTCCACAGCTGTTTATCAATAATTACATTTTTAAAAAACAAAACGTCAATAAAGATGCAGCGATTGGCCAGTGAACAGAATCAAATGTTTTTCAGCTTGATTGACCACGAGTGAAGGCCCCAGTAAAACCGGCACACATGGGCTCCAGAGTGGCACAAGAGAAAGCATTTCTTCTTTTATTTCGAGATCAGCAATCCAGGCAGAGTCTAGGGAGCAAACTGGCCGCACTCTCATTAGGCGAGGTGGTGTATTCGCACTCTTATGAATAACACTTCCCGCTGAGGGTTTTCCACCAGCCCTAATGGTGCGTGAGCAGCTGTTCACAAAGGATCATCATATGACCAAGAGGAAGCACACGATAGCCTTTGCACACTCTTGTTGGTGGCTGCGGCCACATTTTTTTGTTGGATTTTATTCATTCAAAAAGCTTGTTCCTATAATCTGGATCGGTTCTGAAGAGTTTATTGTCCATGATTTATCAGTACTGACTCTAGAGACTGCTTCCTTACATACAGTATGTTATACAAACATGTACAGACGTACTGTACACGCACATTACATACAACGTATCAGAGCAAGTGCATTAATATAAACCTTTACTCTCTCAGAGCTGCTTTTATAGAAAATTAATCAACACCTCCTGATCAAACAGCGTAATTGTAAATTGAGGTAAAATTATTTAGTGAAGACATGTTATCAAGGACAGAATCAAGAAGAAAAGGCAGCCACTTTCAGTGTTGTTTTAAAAGCAGCCGGTGTCAGAATAATCATAAAATAAGATTGAGGTTTAATATATATTTATTTAATATTTTACTTCATTTACATGTCTTTTCTAAATGTTTGGATTGTTTTATATACAAAAATATGATTATAGTGCTGGAAACTGGTAATATTAGTAATATTTTTGGGTGGCTGTAATAGATTATCTGCATTTACATTATTTCCTATGGGAAAATGTGTTTTGCAGTACGAATTTTTACAAAAGCTGATTTATTATTCAATATATCTGAACTTCGTACCGTGTCTGTAATGAAGCTGCTGGGATCAACATCTTCAACCGGCTCAGAGGCGATCCTCCCTGTTAACGACAAAGGGGTGTAGTGTTTACAGTGCAGCACACACACACACACACACACACACACACACACACACACACACACACACACACAGTGAGTAGGAACTTCAGAGACACATGATTTAGTTCATCTCCATCCTGCAACCTTTGTGAGAAACAGTATAAGAAAAAAACTTTCTCAGATGAACTCATAAGCAGCTTTCTTCCTGATCTCACTCACACACCTGGATGATAACACTGTATCTCTGAATCCTCATGTTAGATCCCATTCCTCAGGTCACATCTCTTAGAGTTCAGCTGTGTATGGGATTTAGCTTGTGTGCAGTTCCTGTGCACATCCGCCACATTTGGGCTTCCTCGCGGATGGTTCCTCACACGGTTCCACCATGTTCTCTTCTCACAGTAACATTCCAGTTGGTGAATTAACGACTCGAAATTTCCACAAAGGGGTGAAATATGATGAAGGTCTATCACCACACAGAGTGTAGTGTTTCAGGGACAGACTTCTCATCCACCACCTCCACGTCATGGATTAAGAACGGTACAAAAACCCGAGTCTTATTGTAAACTCTCAGGCTGTACAAGAAGCTTCAGATCATGATGTGATATTCCCCTGGAGGGGTGCGCTCTCTGTGCTCAGAAAATGTTTATGTATAAACTGCTCCATGTATCATGCTGCGCTATGTAACACTTTTGTTTGATAAAAAGGAAAAAGGTTTATTAATAATGTTTAGAAGTAAAATAGTGAGCCAGCACTGAGTGGACTGAGTGGACACAGGAGATATACCCAGTTTATAATCTGTAACATCGGCATCAGGAACAAATCCTCACTGACATTTTTGACATGATGTCAAGATTGAGTGAACATTTTGAGTGCATTCTGATCGGCTTGAGGTTCTCTGTGAAGCACTGGGTTTTCAGTCGTGGTAAGTACGATTCCAAACGGCAGGAAGCAAAAGATTCAGTCCAAACGCAACTGTGAATGATGTAGGGAACAAATAAACAATGTGTCCTCACTTTGCCTGAAGTGGACATGAAAAAATTTCCCATCAATCATAGCGCCACGCTGGAGTGCGAAATTTTTTTTGAAAAGGGATTTATATATCCATTGTAGCTATTATAAAAGATGGAAATATTAAAACAGAAAGCAAAACAGAAATCCTGGTCTTTGGGTCTAGTGGAGTTCTGTGAGGAACTTGGGGATATTGTTGGACAATGACTTGGATGTTGGATGAGCGGATAAATTTTGTATTCAAGGTTGCCTTTTTTTTGAGGATGTTGTCCAAGGTAAAACCATTCCTAAATAAGAAAGACCTTGAAAGGGTCATTCATGCTTTTATTTTGTGTCGAATTGACTATTGCAGTGCCCTCTATGTCGGTATTAGCCAGGCTTCTCTTGTGCTACTACAGACGGTGCAAAACGCTGCTGCACGACTCATATCGAGGACTCGGAAATATGAACACACAACTCCGGTCCTCTGTTCACTTCACTGACGTCTGCACTGATGATGTTGCAGGGTGTTCCAAATGATGGAATTTTGTTGAGGGAAGTTCTCTTCACCAAGCAGGGAGTAGGAAGCACCCTACCCTAGTACACTGGAAGGTGACGCAGCCTTCCTCTTGTTCTTTTTCTTCTTCTGGAAGCATGATGTTCTGAGGCTCAATGTCTTCGTCTGTCTCCATCTGTCTCCATCTGAGGAGGGAGCTATCAAATGTTTGTAGGATTGCTTTATCTTTGAGACCTTTATATGAACTGACAACATTTTAGAACTGACCCAAACATCAAGGTCAAATGTCAGGAAGTCAACAGTTTCCTTCCCGTATAAAGTAAGAGTATTTCTGGCGTACACAATACTGAGAAGTAGCAGTAGACTTGTCGCTGTTGGAAATGTTCCTGTCCAGTTATGCTGGTTTGTACATTTGCACACTTATTCCACCGGTCCACCTGAGTGGTTGGTTCTTTCCTGGAACTGGGCTTTGATTTCTTCTATTTTAATCCCGAGCAGTATTCCTTGGGCTCTGTGGAGGCTCGGTGGCTGGGAGCGTAAGGGAGAAAAGTAAACTTGACTTGTACAGACGCAGAAAAACACAGCGCAGCTTGTTGTAGAACATCTCGCTAACCCGCTGACAGAATGCCTGTAGATTATAGCAGCTGATATGAACCTTGTGCAGATGAAACGGCATCAGAGGATGGAGATCACTGCACCACAGCAGATTTGTGAGAAACTAATTTCTCTATCAGCCGAATCCTAATGCGTAAAATAAACCCTGTTCAGTTCTATTGTACGGACATGCAAATAATCATAATGAATAAATGGATCTGCAAATTAGCCATGGATAGGATCTGGTGAATAAGTGTGCTTTAGCTACTCTTCCCTGAAAAGAGTTTATACAACACTAGAGACAGGAAACACACACAAAATGTGTCTTTTCTCTGAAATGAGAGAGACAGACTGGTCTTTTTTTTTTTTTTTTTTTTGTGAAAGCCTCTCGGATGAATCTTGCCTCCTGAAATCAGGCCGTCATTGTTTCTCGGAGGCAGAGGGAATGCAGGCGGCGTGTGGCAGCATGTTCAGGATGAACTTGAGGAGATGAAATGAAAACCACATCATAATATACGACTGCAGGGCTGCCCGTGTGTGTGTGAGCACACACACACACACACACACACACACACACACACACACACACACACACGGCCACCCATACACACCCAGGTACAGGAAAGATAAAGAAAAATGTGAGCCGATTCTGTAGCCTCGCTGTTCTGCGTGTTTTAAATTATTAACCCTTTGGTCCAGCGTACACACAGACCTGATTCAATAGTCTCAAGACATGCATTAAACATGAATAATCATAAAATTAGAACATTTTCTTTTTAAACCTGCCTCAGTTATAATTTCTAGTTTAGAAAATTATACTTATATATTATTTTATAATAATAGTTTAATAATGTAATAAAAATTATTATTATAATGATACTTTATTGATCTTTTTCACTTTGAACTTTGAGAGAACAAGAGTTTTTCTCTTTATTAAGAATCAGCTCAGTTCCAAAGCTATAATATATAATAATGATAATTTGAGTAAATTTCAAAAAGTAGACGTTATGTTAGAACCACAGAATAAACCCACGCAGTAATTAAAGCCCTCAGGTTTCCTCCTGACGCTGAGCATGTTGGGTTTGTGCTCACGCTTTATCTGGTCCTGTCGTAAAATCAAACATGACCCGAGGGGCAAGCTGCACGTGCAGGATGATAAAGGGCGTGGCTAGTTTAAATACGTATTAAACATTACTAAAAACATATTTTTCAAACATGCCAAACTCTCATGGTTGTGCTGACTCCTCTCTATTGATTAAAGATGAGAGGATGTCAATTTAGTTATGTATCGTGACTATGACTCATTCATTCATTCATTCATCATGGATAGCGCTTATTCTGTGTAAAGGGTCCCGGGGGGCCTGGAGCCTATCCCAGGAGACTTTGGGCACAATTGCACAGGCAATTTGGGAATGCCAATTAATGTAATCTGCATGTGTTTGGACTGTGGGAAGAAACCGGAGTATCCAGGGAATCCCACCAAGCAAAGGCAGAACGTGCACACAGACCCGTGGCAAAAATCAAACCCTCGACCCTGGAGGTGCAAGGCCACAGTGATGACCACAACACCTCTAGGCCTTGACTACAAAATCGATTTTTTAAAATACATTTTAAAGTTATATATGTATGTTGCTGTTCCTCTATAATCCTGTAGGTGGTGCTCAAAAAAACTATTTACACAGCATTATTCACACAGCACGTTATTTTTAATATTATTAATATTATTAATTTTATTACATATTATTAATAGGAGTAAATTATTTTCTAAATTTGTTTAGGACTGTAACAAAATCTGAAAAAAGTAATAATATTGAATCGGGATATTTACAATATCGTGACACTAGGAAAAAAATACGGATTGAATCGGCACCTTCGGTCATGATAATATCGTATCAGCTGGTCCTTAGTGATTCCTAGCCCTAGAGTTACCCTTATTCTTCCATCATATTCACACATATTTAATCCGATTCTGTCGGGCGGAGTTTATAATCACATGCATTTATAAAAACGTCCAGTCAATTGTCATGTGACTGAGAAACCTGCAAAGAGTGTAACCTCCACTGTCCTGAAGATGTGGGAAAACTTACAGTTACAGCTTTGCACAGCGTTCACACTGGAGACGTTTCTGGAGGAAATGTCAGCATATCAAACGTTACATATAATGTATTGCTATAGTATCGATTTCGTATTATAGAATGAATGCAGCGTGATTTGCAGCTGCACCGCTGTCAGAGCTGCAGCTCTTGAAAATGAATCAACAGCACCTGATGGGAGAATTCAGACGCACTGTGGTGTAAAGATTTACAGCAGATATAGAATTTTTGTGTTTCTTTCCGTCACTGAGCTTATTGATTTTTCTTTATTCTACAAATCAAAGTGCCGTTTTTGACCGTTTCCGGTTAATGAATACACAGTAATAGATTCTACTACTTGTTAATGAGCTCCAAACATTCCACACTGACAGTGACAGAAACCCGGGGCTCCCTGTGATTCCAGGATCAGATGAGGAGGTGGGAAAAGGGGCGGGGCTTCCAGCGTATTAGGTCATATCAGAGAGATCCAAACCCGGATGCAGCTGTCGATGACTCCAGATTCACAAGCTGATTGGCTCATGTGCTGTTCTGGTGTATTTCAAAATGAGATGAGCTTCTACACTAAAGTCGTGAAGATTACACCAGTACAGAAAACATAGTAGTGTAGCGTGTCACCTGTTAGTTTATTATAATACATATACTGTACATGCTTCACACATGTAGAGATTGAAAAGTGTTAAAGAGCTGGTGTGGAAGGTTATGATAACTGTAAGCAGAATTTGCACTTAGTATACTCACAGACACACACAGGGCACTTTTCCCTCTCAGTTTCTTATTTTATAAACTCTATAAAGAAAATGACTTGTGATACACCGCAAGGTCCAGACCTGCACTTACACACACAAATTAACTGCAGCAGTTTTATAATTCCTGAAACGTGATAAAACTCTGCGGCTCATGAGTTTCTATTCACTGATTATACTGTACAGTATATAATTCTTATACAACTACACCGCAGTGTATTTCTGATTGCACCATCACACCATTATATTTATTAAAGAACAACACATGCTACTTTTATCCGTTTAAAGCTACATGGGATCTGGTGGAACATCTGCGAAACAAGTCGCTGCTTGTTGATCATTAGCTTGTCATGTTAGCAAGAAACTCCTCCGTCCTGGGAACGTTGTACAAGTTCAGTCTACAGCTTTATGAACGTTCCGCATAGAACCTTTCAGTTAGAACAATACAGAACCCTATAACTAAGTGTTGTTTGGAGAGAGAGATCCATTACAATGTCTGGAGCTATATGACAGTGTGTGTCAAAGAAAATATCGAGTAGAACGTTGATTAGGGAGGAAACCTTAATTCTTTGACATTGGAGAAAGAATCCTAGAATAATGCAGAACCTTACAAAAAGACATCTCTACTGTAAACAAAACCCCTGAGAGGATCTGTAAAGGTAAAGCCGCTCTCAGTGCTGTTCCTCAGTGTCGAAATGATTTTCTTTTGAGTTCTGAAGACATGAAGAGGTGAATACTTCAGGTTTCAGATTTCAGGTTTCACCCAGACCTCATAATAATGATTCTGTATTCAGTCTAGAAATACTTCAGAGTGTGTGTGTGTGTGTGTGTGTGTGTGTGTGTGTGTGTGTTTTAGATTTATTCTGTATTTTACTGTAATGTGCAAATCTGTCTCAATAGTGCACTCAACCTCTAATCAACAGATTAAAAATGTGTGAAGTTCTTGATTTAGTGAAGCTTACTTTAATGGAGGAGACTTTTAATTAGCATAACAAATGTTTAATAAACAGGAATTTTCAGAGGAGAAGGTTGATGAGAGAATGAGTGTTTATAGCTGCTAAAAGGTTTCCCTGAACATAAAATGTAACTATAAAAAATAAACCATCTGAAAGCGCCGGATCTCTAATAGATACAACACCATTTCATTAATTTTAAATAAGTTTTCATTTCTATTTAAACAATTTTCATCTTTTCCATCTTTTCTATTTTCATCTTTTCCATGAAATGTCACGATGTGGCGGATAAAAGTTCTTTTTTTTATTTTTTATTTGCCATGCCTGCAGATGTTGTGTAATCCTGGAGTGCCGTGCTCACTGCCACATTTAGCTACATAACGTTATTATTGCCTTATTGTTACCTGCAGTATATTACACTAGGTTATTGTTACCTAGTGGCCAAACATGGGAACTGCAACAAATAAGCACTAATAGAAGAGGACAGGACGGTCAATATCAGGGTAGCCAAGGTCGCATTTCTTACAGCAACTCGGGTTAGTTTGGAAACACACAGCACTCAGCAGCAGTTAGGATGTTGTTTTATGTCAAATAATTCGAACACACAGAAACACACACATGATCACTGTATAACACTGTGCAACACACTTCACTCATAGCAGAAGTAAAGTGATTAATTCTAAACATCAGGATTTAAATTGCATATAATGAAAATGTCTTGATTTATCGTGCTATTCAAAATTTGTGTGGATAAAATACTACAAATTATGAGCAATATTACCTCACATTACTACAGAGACAAAGTTAATAACAAAATATTTTAATTTTATAATAATATTGATAATAATGAAAAATATTCATGCAACAAGTCTACATGATATTATTTTTTTCACTGTAAACCTAATAATCAGTTATATGTTCAACTGAAAGTTATTTTTTCTTCAAGTTCATTTCTCATCATCATCATCATCATCATTATTATTATGATTATTATGATTATTATGATTGCACTGGTCTTTCTCCTGGAGTTAAATAATGATCAAGTTGCTAATGATCCTGACACATGCTGAGAGTCAGAGTAATGTGTGTGTGTGTGTGTGTGTGTGTGTAATCTCCCTCGGCATGGCCAGTCCGCAGCGCTGCAGTTACAGCACACACACACACACACACACACACCTGAGTCAAAGGTGAAGTGAAGGAGCTGAGAGTTAAATGACTCACCGAGCGGCTCGTGCAGCGCCTGTAGACTGCTCATCCTCCGCGAGACAGACAGAGAGAGAGAGAGAGAGAGAGAGAGAGATCCGGTCCCGAGTCGGTCACCACTCAGCTCTAAGCAGCTCTCCCGCAGGAGCAGAACAACACCACCGGGGGCGTGAGGACAACACACACTCCATCACTTCCTGTGGACTAACGGTGAACAGTGATTCACTCAAAGAATCGGTTCTTCGTTTAATATGAATCACTCACTGCGAGTCACTTGAAGGTGAATCGAATTGAGGAGATTTGGGATTCTTTAGATTTTTTGGTGTGTAAAGAAGTAAAATATTATTTTACTTATTTATTTATTATTAACTGTAAAAATAATAATAAGTGAAATAATATTTAAAAAGATTTAACAAATAATTTATATAATAGTAGTAGTAATAATAATAATAATAATAATAATTATTATTATTATTATAGTTTTATATTTAAATGCTTAAAATTATTTTATTCTAAAATAAAATATATAATTATTCATTCATTCATTCATCTTCTATACCGCTTCATCCTCTATTCAGGGTCGCGGGGGCCTGGAGCCTATCC
>JAQMYG010000005.1:9046173-9057621 GCA_030014215.1 Clariallabes teugelsi
TTTTTTTTTTCTCACACACACACACACACACACACACACACACACACACACACACACACACACACACACACACACACGCACACAGATTAAACCAGGGCAATATTTATCAGCAGAATTTTTATTCTAATTCTATGTGTGTATGTACAGTATGTGTCTGTCTGTGTGTGTTTCAGTACATCATTGAGTGACAGGCAGTGTGATGGAGTGAATTATTCTCTTCTAACAGCATGTCCTCTTATACCACAGCAATTTACCAACAATAACCATTTACCAATGACATCATCCTTTTTACCCGCTTATAGTTTTCCAGTGCCCAGCCAAAAAAAAAGTCATGCACTTTGATATTTCTCTGGACCGCCTTTCTCTTTAATTATTGCATGCATTCGCTGTGGCATCTTTTCAATAAACTTATGTAAAGTCACAGCATTTATTTCAGTCCAGAATCTCATTCATTTGTTTTATTGATCTTGTATTAATGATGGGAGAGTCGGATCATTGCGTAAAACCTTCTCCAGCACAGCTCAAAGATTCTTAATGGGTTTAAGGTCTGGACTCTGTTGTGGCCAATCCATGTGTGAAAATGGTGTCTCATGCTCTCTCAACCACTCTTTCACAATTTGAGCCTGATGAATCCTGGCATCGTCATTTTGGAATATGCCCGTGCCATCAGTGAATAAAAATCCATTGATGGAAAAACCTGTTCAGTCAGTATTTTTAGTCAGTTGACCTCATTTATTTGGGCACAAAACATTGCTGAGCCTCGACCTGACCAACAGAAGTAACCCCAGATCACAACACTGTCCCCGCAGGCTTGTACAGTAGGTACTTGGCATGATAGGTGCATCACTTTATCTGCCTCTTTTCTTACCCTGATGCACCCAGCACTCTAGAGCAGGGGGAATCTGGACTCGCCAGACCGGATATTGTTTATCCTAATGTTCGACAGTCCATTCTTCAAGCCTTTTCTCCTTGATTATCCTTACTGACAAAACAGTGGCTGTTTCGTCCTAATCACACTGTGCATGTGGAAATGCTCTTACTTTTACTATTAGGCACATTCACAGCTTGTCATGTGACTGAGAAAACCCAAAAGAAGCATAAAGAAGCTGCCGTGAAGTTGTGTGGGAACTTACGATTAAGTTACAGAGAAGCTTTACAAGTACCTCTGACTGTTACACAGTGCTCACACTGGAGACTCCTTATTAACATCTCTCAGAAACACATTTCCCAACATATCAATGGTTACACAGGTTTTTAATTTGTCTATTATCAGTGGAGCATGTGTTTTACACGGCCCTGTGAATGACCTGTTGCTATGAAAACATTAACATATTAGAGCTTTAGGGCATTAATATGAACCTGTGCTGCTGTCAGAGCTGCTATTAAAATTAATCAGTACTTTCTGACCAGAGTCCACAGCTGTGTGAGCTGTGCTCTGTATAGTATGGGTGTGAGACTGTGTATCAGAGAGTTAGTTCAACTATTTTAAAATTAATAATCTAGCAGAGATACATATATGATGAAAAAATTGTTGCTATTAAGTTGATGTAATGCTGCTGTATGTTTATGCTAAAAGCACATGCATTTGAGTGCATCAACTAATATTTTTTTAAATGGAAAACGTACCATATTTTTAAACTTTACCTGTGATGGAAGAAATTACATCAATCTCAATGCAAATAAATAAATAAATAAATAAATAAACCAGATGCATATGAGCTGGCTAACACGATGTCTTGCTAGGTTTTCAGTGGTTTATCTAGATAACTTGCTGTGGTTTATCATGCTAGCTACCTACAACAGATGGCTGCATTTATGGTTGTTAATTAGCAAAATTGCTAGAATTCTGGTTTCTAACTAGGCAGACTTCTACAGTATGTTTTACCAAGCTAACTATCTAGATTGCTTAGTGTTGATATCTAGCTAAGTTGCTTTGTTTTACAATGCTAACTACTAAAATTGTTTCATTTTGTTTACTAAGTTACCAGATTTTTGGCTGGCAACTACTGATATTGCTAAAACTTTGGTTACTCATTAGCTAGGATGCCATATGCTGACTACCTAGACCAGACTTCTTTAACACCAGTTGTCCACCACACCTACTGTAAACATACCCATTAAACCTGTTCTTTAGTTGAATCAGCTTGGTTTTGATGTGCTAGTTCGACAGATTGCTAAAAATGGAAAGATTTTTTAATGGAAAGATAAAAAAAAAACTTATTATTGAAGTAGACTTGGCGTCACGGTGGTGTAGTGGTTAGCACTATCGCCTTGCACCTCCAGGGTCCTGGTTCGATTCCCGGCCAGGCTCGATTCCCGTCTCTCTGTGTGTAAAGTTTGCATGTTCTCCCGGGTTTTTTAAATGTGTTTGAATAAGTACCCGGGTTTCCTCCGAGTACTCTGGTTTCCTCCCACAGTCCCAAATTGCCTGTAGTGTGTGAATGAGTGTGAGTGTGTGTATGTGTGTGTGCCCTGCGATAAATTGGCACCCTGTCCAGGGTGTGCCCTAAGCCTCCTGGGATAGGCTCCCCACGACCCTGAATACAGGATAAAGCGGTGTACAAGATGGGTGAGTGAGTAAGTAGACTTAGAAGGTATAGGGTTAGGTGAAAAATGAATAAGTCTACAATGTAAAACAAAATTAACAGCAGGTATTTAAAAGTAAATTACCTGATTTTATTATTAGTTTATAACTTTGTTGCCTGTGATAAAGGAAATATTAGTTTAATTTACAACACCGTGCAAAAGTCTAAGACACCCTGTTTTTTTTTTTTTTGTTAACCTGTAAACATGTTTATTTTTTGACATTAAGTCAGTAAAAAAAAAGGCTGATTTTCAAACATTCCAACATAAATTTGTAATCTTACTGGCTTCTGCATAAAGAAAGAAGCAGGAAGGATTGTCACACCAGTTATTGAGATTTTCCCATTAATTATTAAATGTAGGAACAATAAATTAAATTGAAGACATTTTTTTAAAGTCATCCTTGTTCTACAGCAAATATTTGCATGTGCCTTTTGCACAGTACCTTAGATTATCTATACTGTACCTTAGATTTTGATAGTGGTAAGAGTTAATAAACATTTGCACTTGATATATTGTATTAGCCTAAATTTCACTGGGCAAATATTTGGAGATAGTGGGATAGAGGATAGAGAGAGAGAGAGAGAGTGAGAGAGAGAGAGAGAGAGAGAGAGAGAGAGTTTGTGTGTGTGTGAGAGAAAGAGCATATACAGTACTGTCTACAGACACAATAAAGACACACAGCAGTCAGTAAGCTCTAAACAGGATTTCCCAAACTTTATTTCCTGTGTAGAGGTGTACCATGGGGGCGATCACAGTTAGTGGACTTCCTTCTTATTAGTCTGAGTGCAAACTTAAATATCAGCAAAAAAAATCAAATGAAAAAAACAAACAAACAAAAAAAAAAACCAGCATTTTTAATTCTTCATCATCAGAGTAAAATGTAAATGTTAGATTTTTGGAACCAAAGAGTGATGGAGTGTGAGGGAGAGAGAGCAAAGAAATTATTAAAGACACCTTGCATCTGAACAGATGTGTTTGAATAAAACACTGCTCTTCGTTCATGATTCTCCATTCGGCTCAAAATACCTGTAATTTCGTCAGGAAAAAAATGGTGACATGGTATATAACTAATCTATAATGCAATAATGAAGTGTAACTTTATTAGTTATCAAACATTAATACTCTATAATTAACTGTAATATGATCACAAAAACAAGTTTAAATCATTTCCGTCACAATTACTGGCCTAAAAGAGAAGTTGAACGTGACACGCTTTTAAACTTGTTCTTTAAGTTCTTAATTTCAAAACATGCTGCATAACTAATCATTAGCACACAGCTAGTATGTCAGTGTGATTATCATCCCTCCTGCTTTCAAAGCATGTTGGCAAAACTATCACTAGTCAACTAGGAAATTAAACATGTTAGTGTTTTTTTTTTATTTTATATTAAACAAGAAATAATCCATTCCAATATTTTGATTATTAAATGTGAAAATTGTGACAAGAAAATAATAATAAATAGTGATGATTAGCAGATATTAAACGAACAATAACTGAGGTTGGAGGTTTGTAGCTAAGAAGCGAAGTATATTCATATTAAACAGTTTCGTGATTAAAGTAGGAAATACAGTCACAATGAGAGCAAGCTAGTAACTGAGTATAACTAGCTAGCTATAAGTGCACACTTTGTCTCATTAGCTAGCAATGTTGTATAACAACTAGCATGCTCAATTTTTGTCTCATTATCTACTTAGATTTGGGTTTGTTAATGTGCTAAATGGAAAATGTGGGATTGTTAACTTGCTCATTCGTATGCTGTAAAGGGTGTAACATCCTAGCTAGTAAAAAATAAAAAATATTGCTAATGTCAGTTATGTCGGATCTTCTCACAAACACTGTCATTATTTAAATGCAGCATTAAAAATGAGAAAATCAAAAAAATCATATTAGTGTTTGATAACTGATCACGTAAAACAAGGTGGTTAGTGCCGACTTTTTCCTCTCAACTTCAAGTCATGATCATGATAATGCAAGGTGTCAATGGTTGAGAGTCATAGAGCAAGAGAGAGAGAGAGAGAGAACAAGAAAGTAACATTATCAAAGATATTATTAAACCCCTGAAAAAACGAGTCCATCTGAGCAGCGAGAGGGGAATAGGGGTTAAAATGATGATAACACACACACACACACACGCGCGCGCACACACACACACACACACACACACACACACACATACACACACTGCTCAGTGAAGGAACTAAGACATACATCTAAAAGGCAATATTTGTCATTCTTGAGTTGAATAAAGGGCTTTAAATAAATATGTGATAATGCAGAGGCAATAACACAATTGCCTCAATTTCACTGTACACTATATACACACAAACTTGCAATGACAAAGTAATAATACAACTATGGCAACAAGCAAGTACAGGAGTTGTTATTATTATTATTAATATCATCGTTAATATTGTTATCTTCATCATCATCATCATTATTGTTATCATTATTAATATTACGATTTGTACAAGTACCCATGCATTCCTCATCATTAAATTCCTCACGGCACTGTCCGGAACGACAGATACTGCCTTTTTTCTTTCCAACATATGTGCAAGATAAAAACGCAAATAAAATCGAAATATCTACACAAACATCTTTCAGAACCGTTCATCAACGACATTAATGAGTGAGTTACTGCTTACTATATACAGACAGGTTAGCATCCATGCACAGTGTCAACAACTAGCACGTTAACATTCCAAATATGAAACAAAGGGCGGGGTTTGGGGTGGGGTGCTCGGGAAAGAGGGAGGGATTTTGAAATGCAAGACCACCACCCACAATCGGTGCGGAGGAAAACTAAGACGTACAAACGTTCCATCAGACTCCGAAACTGAACACAGAGCCAGGTGTGAGTGAACTAGCAAAAACTTTTACATATTATATAATATATTCTAAAACATAATATATATCTTTTAAGTGCTAGACATTTTGATCAGAATTTAGACAATAATACAGACAAAGTGTATTAAGTAAATTCAACATGGCTGCTCATGACCTTTTTATAAACAAGATTCCAAATTAAACATTTTCTCAGAAATTGAGTTATTATCCTAGGGCAAAAAAGGGTTTCATTTGGGACTAAAAAATTGCAGAATAAAGCAGTTAGCTAATGTGCTACTTAGTGGGATGTATAAAGCGAAATCCTGGATATACAGTATAAAATACCACTCAGTTAAAGCCTTTAAGTAATGTTACAGCTAGTACAGCTAACTTTCAAATAAATGTTAGACCAGATTCCATACGTTTTACAATTTGTAACATTTCTGCATTTAGTGTTTTAATTTGCGTAAAAGACATTTACAAGCATTTTAGATCCCTTGGTGTTAGTTAGAGTTGTGGCTTAGCGGCTATCACCTGACATAGAGTTTTGATAGTTTTTGCTATTGCACTCATATCTAACCACCTGATGCCAGCATATTTCAGGACGGAGTCTGACAGCGCGCTGTAGACGCGTCCAACCGACCGTGACGAGACACGTACACACACCGAGATGCAGACACATTCTGAGACACACGCCGCGATCAGTAGGAGGCCACGCCCACAGGAAGTCCGTTGCGGCAGAGTATGGCTGTAATTCACACGTGTCCACCGTCTTCTTCTTCATCTCACATTGTCACGTTTTTTTTTTATTTCTTTAGACTGTTTTTCAAGGACTATCAAGGGTCTGTTTCTTTGTCCTTTTTTAAATTATTGTGTTTTGTGTTTGAATGTAAGTGTGTTTGTATGTGTGTGTATTTTCTTTGTATTGCAACACCGTCCAAGTCATTCATCTCAATAAAGAAACATCAGGGAACCTTTTTTTTGGAATTAGAAAACAACAAAATAAAACAAGAAAATAAAAACCAAAAGGAACAGCCAGGTTTGCGTTTTTCCTTCGGTGTTAAACTACAGCCCTGAAACATTCGCTAAGAATTGGCACTAAATGTGTATATTTTTATATTCAATGTGTATATTTGTATATTGTAAATTTGTATATTCCGTATAAATTCTCGTACGAAAGTCCTCCAAGGCCATTTTTCAAATATTACATTTGAATTCTTTTCTTTCGGTAAAAAAAACATTAGCGTCAAATACAAAACCCAGTTGTATCGCTAGAATTTGATTTAGAAACGATTTCACAATTTTCCCTTTGGCATTTTTTTCTTATCAATCAAACTACACTACAATTAGTGTTTATCTCAACTATAAATGTACTTAGCTGCTAGCATGTCTACTCTAAATTAGCACAAGAATCTAGACTCTAAAAGGAAAAAAGGATAAAAAAAAAAACTGTGTTTATTTTGAAAACAGTCCAATGGGACATTTTTACCTTCTCTAAAAAAAGAAACGCTAGCTACGCTGAGTGTCGTATTGTGGCTAATCTACAGGTTTAAAACCAGACTAAATAGAGCAACTGTATTTAAACTCATGCTAATCTGCTAAAGTGTTAGCCTTACTTATAGAACCTCAGCAGGACTAGAGGGAACACATGCCCTTGTAAACTGCACTGTGTGTGTGTGTGAGTGTGAGTGTGTGTGCGTGTGGATGAGGGAGAGATTTTATCTAGTGACTATGATGTGAAATGTGAATGACCATAGCTGTGTGTGTGTGTGTGTGTGGGTGTGTGTGTGTGTAAAACAGTCTTCAGCGTAAACTCGGGCAGAAAGAATATGCAGAATTGAATGAGGCCACTTAGGGCTGGAAAATTGTGTTGTTAACGTCGATTAAAGGTAATCAAACATTAAAAGCAAAGACTTGATTATGTAGCGAAACAAAACGGGACACAGAGCTCCAAATGTTAGAGTGTTGGCTAATTTAGAACATTTGATTCGACTATATCGGGGAAGAAACACACACTGAACACAGACAAAATGAGCTACTGTTAGCTACTAGCTGACGCAGATTAGCTAACGGGGAGCGTGGCAATAATTCACTGAACGACGGGCAACTGAGTCTCGGCTGTGACCGAAAGGTTGGACACGCGCAGTTACACGTACGACTTACACAATTCACAGACTTTTACAAAACACTGACAGATTATAGAAATTGAATATAAACCTAGAGAATGTGGTGGGAGTTTAGCTCCATGATTCAGATCAGCAGCAACTGAACAAAAGGAATGACGCAGTGCATGGCAGTAAATGATACCGATTCAGTTTAGTGACTCGTTTAAAATTACTCAATGAATCATTTCTAGTGACTGATACTGATTCATTTATCTGACTGATTTGTTTAGAAATGGAATCAGTCATGAATAAAACTAGTCTAGTGACTAATTCAAATTTAGATTTGTTTGTTGTAATAATTCATTTACAAAAAGGCCGAAGTGTTTGTGATCCAATCTTGCCTTAACGATTTGATTCATTCAAAAAAGATTGACGCATTCACCATTGAATCATTATGAGTGACTTATACCGATTAAGTCGCCTTATGATTCGTTCAAAAAGAAATGTTTGTGGATTTGTGAACAATGTCACTTTCTTCTTGATACAAATGGAAGTGCGAATATTAACCAGTTTTTTAGATAACGCATCACAGCACCCTTCAACTGCGGTTTATCTCTTACAGCAGTTTCTGACGAAAACCTTTAAGCTATAAGTTATACCTTAAAGCTATGTGCGATAAAACAATGTTATTTTGTGCAACTCTATACGTTTAGTAGCTCAATGCCTTTTTTAAAAAAAAAATGTTTTTACCATTTTACATTCACATGAAATTACAATCAATCGAACAGGTGTGATTAGCTGAAGGTGCGTTAGGATTGACATATAAATAAGTCTATAAGACTTATTTATATATAAGAGTTATCGTAGTGTTTAGGTGAATTAAATTAGTCATAAACACCATGTGTTTAACCACATACCTGCTTTGTGTGTTCGTACGTACATTAGCTTGAGCTAGCATGACTTATTGTAGGACATTAAATTTTAGCAGAAAACTTTAGTGTTTAAATTTTAAATCCTGTTCAAGCAGAGAAGACATTCCACTGAAATGCTTAAACTTAAACTATAGAGATGGTGTACAGTCTAACCTGTGAGAAAAATAGATCCAGTATCATGACGAACATGGTTAGGTATTAACAGCTTAGACAGATTTTGTTGCTGAAAATGAAAATGGCATTGAAAGGACCAAAAGTCCATAAAAGGACCTGAATAGTGCACTTCTACGTTTCATAAAAGACAGTCATCATAACTACAGTACGTTACCCAGGATTCCATTCTCTCATTTCCTGGAACCTGGGCTCAAGTAAGATGTAAAGTGTTTTAGTACTGGCTTATCATCAAGTTGTCAAGTGTTTAATTTTTTTAACGCATTATTTTCTGCAAAATCACGCCCTCTGTGCGTAGCCAGTGAGGAACCATGACCAGCCAACAAGGGTCCAATCAGATTCAGTCTTTCAGCCAGAGGCACGTAGAGGGGAGTGTGAAGCAGCAAAGAAAAAATAAATAAAATTGAACATTTAACAATTTACAGCATATTATAAATCATTTCCTCTTCATTTGTGTTCAGCTGTTCCTCAGTTTATGTTGTCATATCGCTTCTAATCAGAACAAAAAAGAAACAAAAAAGAACTAAAACTTATTAGCAGAGTTAGCAAAGTACCATTGTTACTAGCTACTCATTCCTTTATATTTACTTTCCTTTATATTTTTTAAAAATCTTTCTATGTCAGCTATCTATACTCAGCTGAAATGGGGAAAAAACTCTATCCATGTATCGCCTGATGGCATCCTTCCTTTGAGCATCCATCCTTTCTCTTAATCTGTGTGTGTGTATATGACACCGTGTGAGTGTAAGCATCTTCATATGGACATTGGTGTGTTGGTATGTGTGTGTGATTCCATGTGTGTGTGTATGTTTGTATGTGTGTTTAGAAGCCCTTGATGTGGCAGTAAGCCTCGAGTGAGGAGAACAAGATGTAGATCAGCCACAGGCTGACAAAGAGCATGGTTGTGAGCGCTTTGGCAGTCCTCGGGCCTCCCAGCTCACCACCGATGTCAGGTCGGCGCCGGTACATGAGCGTAGCCACGCAGATGAAGGCGAAGATGGTGAAGAGCGTGACTGAGAAGGCCAGGCTGCCTGGCTCCACACGAAACTCACGCCCTTTTGATTGGTGGTAGATGGCTGCAATGGACCATGCTACACCGATGCCCAGGAACACGTTAACGGCATTGCTGCCCGTCACGTTCCCGATAGATGCATCAGCATACTGGTCCTGGATCGCAGCCACTTTACTGGCAAATGTGTCTAAGGAAAAAAGGAAAAATACCAATATTTAGATGCTTGAAGACTTTACAAGGCCTGAATGCTGCCCTCTTGTGGTCAAATACTGTACTCTGTCACCTTCTATAGTGTAGATACCAGTTATATCTGTTGGATAATGTCACACTTTCAGATGATAAGGGACTTAAAATGGTTCTTTTAATTTACATTCATATGATAGTAAAACTGGAATAGTGAGCTATAAGACATAAATAAACATAAAATTAGTGTAAAACGTATATCCACAACAAGGAAAGTAAAGCATATTATAAATACAGCGAGGGAAGTAACATTAACTATATATACTGAGGGGAATAAGCTTAATAATAGTCACATTGAGATAAATAAACATATGCAATAGTACACTGCAGTAAATAATATTTACTATATTCATACTGCGCTAAAAAAACACTTTTTTATACTGACAAATTATGTGTACTCTAGTTATGCTGAGGTAAATAAGGTATACTATATTTACATTTAGGTCAATAAATGTATATACTATATTTGCACTGAGGTCAATAATGTACACTATAGTTACTGTGAGGTAAACAATGTATACTATAATTTCACTTACGAACATTTGAGTTACGAATTTCTGCAGATATGAATGGACCACGGATCTACGAACATTTATAGATACGAACCAATCGTGGAAGTGGCTCACGTGTATTGTACAAAAATAGGCTACAGTGTACCAGATGCCATTATTTAAAATTATATACAATATTTTCAGAGTGTAAGTCTTCTTCCTTTCAGGGGTCGCCACAACAAATCATCTGCCTCCATCTAACCCTATCCTCTGCATCCTCTTCTCTCACACCAACTAACTTCATGTTCTCTCTCACTACATCCATAAATCTCCTATTTAGTCTTCCTCTAGACCTCCTGCCTGGCAGTTCCAACATCAGCATCCTTCTACCAAGATAATCACAATCGATCCTCTGAACAACCCGCTTAATCTGGCCTATCTGACATTTTACATGGGTTGTCCCACTGATGGTCTCATTGTTTATGCTATCATTCCATGTCGCTCCCAAAGAGAGCCTCAACATCTTCATCTCTGCTACCTCCAAATCTGCCTCCTTTCTTTTCCTCAGTGCCACTGTCTTCAAGCCGTAAAGCATTCCTGGTCTCACCACTATCACCTTTCCATTCATTCTTGCTGATACTCTTTTATCACACAACACACCTGACACTTTTCTCCACCTGTTCCAACTCGCCTGTACACGCCTCTTCACCTCCTCTCCACACTCTCCATTGCTCTGGACTGTTGACCCTAAGTCCTACACCTTCTTCACCTCTGCTCTCTGTAGTCTCACTGTTCCACTTGGGTCCTTCTCATTCACACACATGTATTCTGTCTTGCTGCGGCTAACCTTCATTCCTCCGCTTTCCAGAGCAAACCTCTACCTTTCCAGACTTTCCTCTGCCTGTTCCCTGCTCTCGCTACAAAACACAATGTCATCTGCAAACATCACAGTCCATGGAGACTCCAGTCTAACCTCATCTGTCATCCTGTCCATCACCAGAGCGAACAAGAAGGGGCTCAGAGCCGATCCTTGATGCAGACCCACCTCCACCTTGAACTCTTCTGTCACACCTACAGCACA
>JAQMYG010000005.1:9084105-9094859 GCA_030014215.1 Clariallabes teugelsi
ATTTAATCACCTCCTATTCAAATGAGTAGCAACAATTTTACACACACACACACACACACACACACACACACACACACACACACACACACACACATGTTTCGGTATGATGTGGTGTCATCATTAATTCATTAAAAACATCATTAATTAGAGAAGAATCGCCCACTGACAACCGCGCCCCCTTTCAGTCACGTCCCCTCTCTGTCACACCCCTTCTCAGCCAAACCCCCCTCTTATTGTACTCTCTCTCTCTCTCTCTCTCACTCTCTTTCTCTCAGTAGTATTCAGATCACGCTATCAGCTGTCAGTGTTTTAATTGAACTTAGAATCAACTAACAATGCCGCAGAGAGTTTTTGTGTGTGTGTGTGTGTGTGTTATTGGTAGAGTGCCCAAATTCCCGGCCACTTGGAAATGAAGAAAGCAGAAAAGAACAGATGGAAAGAAAGAAAGAAAGCATAAAAACATTTCTGAATTTAAGAAAAGGCTGAGAAAAAAACTGAAAAAAAAGTAAAAGAAAAAAGAAAACAGAACAATAGTGATATCACAGCAAAAAAAACACAAATGATTGGAAAGAAAACAAAAAAAGTCGAGAAGGAGAAAAATATATATATAAAAACAAATGCAGAATGCAAAACAAATAGAGATATGAATTACAATTAATAAACAAATTACATAAATAAATAAACGCCTAGGGAATCGACACTTAAAAAATAAAGAGCCACAATTACTTTACATTCTACCTAACCCAGTAACTAAATAACTATAATTAATATAATTATAATTAAATATAATCATTACTGGTATTAAACAGATAATTAATAATTAATTAACAGCAGTAGTTGATGTTCTTGGTATGCTACAAACCAGCTTCAAATTTCATTCAAAATTGTTTTGCAGAAATGTGATCGTATTTGTCTCATTTGCCAAAATACAACACGTCTCCTGACTTTTCTAGTGTTGGTCTGACTGGGACCGGAGACGCTACACACTGCCAGCTGATGTACGCGGTTAAACACGGTGCATCCCTCGGCTTTTACCTTCATCCTGCGTGTCCTCACATGTATTATTAGATTTGATGTGTTTACCCCTTTACACACAATTGTTGAAGGACATTTGTTGCATGTCCCGGTATCGGAATGCTTTGTTGTAAAATACAGCCACACTTTAGAATGTTTAACTTTAGCCATTTTAATTTAAGCGTGTTTATCTTAGCAGGCTAACGTTACATGCTGCCATCAGAGCAAACGTAATTACTGTCCGCTGCATTTACGCGGAGGGTCTAATTTCCTGAGTTGTGCTTCATGTCGGAATGTGAAAACAACATTAACGCTGGCTTTACAACAAATATTAGTTTTGGATTTACTGTATATCATTAGAGCTTTCTGACTCGTTCACGCCCATGTCACAGGAAATAATTTTTCATGTACGGTGGCACTGAAGTGGGGCACCTAAATCTGCACTCTGATTCAGTTCTAGTACATACCGGTTACAAAGGTACCGATGCCATATTGGCACTGGGTTTTGGTACACAACCCTACAGGTGACTGGACAAGGTAACCATTAAAGGCGATTGGATGAGGTAAATGTGACACGTAATGGGATGAGGTATTGGAAACTGTGAAAAGTAATTGGTTGCGAAATCAGTAACAGACGATTAGACGAGGAAACTGTGACAGGTGATTGGACGAGAAAACAGTGACGGTTGTTGGACTGAGGAAATTCGCCACAACTGATAAACGTCAGTGTGTAAATACAGTAAATAAAGAGATAGGATAGAACAGATACAGTATGAGTTTTAGATAAAGGAGCGATGATGTAAGCAGAATGTCGGCCATTTGGGCTCGGAGTCAGCAGTCTGTGCTGCAGTCGCAGGATGAAGGGCAATAAAGAGGTGCAGGGGTGGAGAACTCAGCGTCACAGGGTAATTAATAGCAGGACAGATGGAGCGAGTGCAGCGTGCAGCCAGGATACAACCCTGTCCTCAATAATGCAATTACGGCAAAAGCTCTCATCAGACACATACACACTCACACACACACACTTTATAAGCTGTAGGTTGGGGGGGCGGGGGGGGGGGGGTCCACTCCATGCATGACTGAAATAATGGAGCCTAGATATGAGAATGCTCCTGAACGATAATCCATTTGTATTTATTTGTTTGTTTGTTTGTGATAAATTGTGCTCTCTTCTCCAAACAATATCAGCGCTTTTGTTCCAAGCTAATTTTTTCCCCTTTAAATACAATAGTGATTTTAATGCAGATTTGTGCAACACAGTCAGTGTTATTGATTTTTGAACAATAACAATAACAATAAAGAATTAAAGGGAATTATATGTGTGTGTGTGTGAGTGTGTGTGTGTTTAAGCTAGATTTATTGATCACGTCCTGATCCGTATCCCACAATCCCTCTGGCTGTCAGAAGGTTTCCCACAGTTAGTGCAGAGACAGCTGCTGTTCCGACAACACCAATGCCACAGCAAAACACACACACAGTATGGATTGATGACCCTATCACTTAGAGACTAAGCGAACGTTTAGAGAAAAGAGAAGTAGGTGAAGATTAAGAAGAGAAGAGGAGAGGAGAAAGGGAGAGGGGAGAAGACGTAGACAGAGAGGAAAGAAGTTAGAAAGTGGGAGAAGAGGAGAGCAGAAGGGAATAAAAGAGGAGAGAAATGATGTAAAGAGTAAAGTGGAGAAGAGAAGAAGTGTGACAGTGGGTTCCATGTTCCGCGTCGTTGTGTTTCTACCCATGATTCCCTGCTGGCTCGCCTTCTCGCTCTGCACTGTGCTTACATCTCCTACAGGGCTGAGCGCTGAGTGGGCGGAGCTGTCATTCTGACTGACACCTCTGAGCCAATCGGCTCTCTCTGGCTCAGAGGGGCGCCGTCTCTCACTCACGCCCAGAATATTAAACACAGAACAACACCCGTCTGAGCTCAGCCCAGCGTCCATCCTTCGCTCTGGTTGAGAGAATGGAGGGAGAACCAGAGAACATCAAAAAAGAAAGAAAGAAAGAAAGTGTGTTCAAATGTAACAGTGTTAGCGTAATGTTATTTATAAAAGGAGTAGCTGGCATGGCTACTATTCTCAGAACTATTACCATTTGTTTGTTCTATAATAACTCATGTACTAGCCGTGACGCTTCCACATGACGTTACGCTGACATAACTCTGATGTTTCATTGTGTGTTATGATAACTGAGGTACTAGCTGTGACATCTTCAGATCGGCTCATGCTAATTACTATAGCAGTCGTGATGTGTTGGTAGTGTGTGATGCTAAGACCGGTGCTAGCCTTGCTTTCCTTGGTGCTGTGTCATGCTCGGTGTTCAGGGTTAGCGCCTTACAATTCGACAAGATTGCACTTAGTTACGGCAGTTTTCCACATTTAGCTAATTCAAAGCGCAACCCTGATTAGCACTGTAGCATACCGCAAGCCTTTTAACTGCTTAACACACACACACACACACACACACACACTGAGGTTTCCTCATGCACCTGGGCTAAACATTTTTGCATGTGTGTTTCTGCGCGTTAACAGAACATAGTTTTAAAAAACTCATGGCTAAGTGTCTTTATGAGCACAACACACACATTGTAATTAAATGTATCTATTACAGTAATTAGCCTAATGTTAGCTAGCATCCTGTTAACTTTTGTTTACATAACATAATAATACAGATTAGCATTCACTTGTTTTTTAGCTAAACATAAATTTTATGACAAATTAAAAACGCTGACCCTAAAGTTAGCTAACTTTTCAAGTACTCATTTTATTCAAACAATAGCCAGTAGCTAGCATAAATTTTAGCCAGTTAACATTTTTAATGTCAGTGCTGATGTTAACAAAGCTAGCTAGTTGCTAAGCTGGAATAGTGTTTTATGCTCAGTTCTACAGCAAGACTCAGAGACGAGAACAAATGAACAGCAACAGTGATGTCACATGATCAGGTTTGTGAGGTAACATATGCAAATGTGGCATATGTAAATGTAAAAGAAGCTCCACCCCTTTTTTAACTCGGGGATGCGTGTGACTTGGCGAAATCAGGACAGATGGCCTGCAAAAAGCATTAAAGCTTGGTGTGTATCTTTTCACAGTAACGATTTCACACACACACACACACACACACACACACACACACACATAGAGAAGCAGGTGTGTGAGTGTGTGTAGGTGTGTTTATACGAACTATGTACACACACATACACACACTGAGGTAAACACAGACCTTCAACTAGCTTGAGACAACACCGGATCCAATAAGCGTCACACACAGACCCACACAGACACACACACAGCACTGGGGACGTTGTCCGGTTGCCCAGACGATATTCTTCCGTTCTGCCCATTCACACTCATTGGCAAAGAGTCACTACAGTGGCTACACCGGGGGGACACGGTGTCTGTGTGTGTGTGTATGTGTGTGAGTGTGTGTGTGTGTGTGTGTGCTTGGTGAGTATGAATGTTTCACAGGGACTGAAGTCATGGAAAATATTCTGAAATGTATGCAGCTTTTCAAAACAACGAGCCAACGAGAGAGAGCGAGAGAGAGAGAGAGAGAGAGAGAGAGAGAGAGAAATGAGAGGAAAGATAAAACAAAAGGGCAAAAAATAGAGATAGAGGAAGAAAATGGAAGAGAAATGTAAAGAGTGCATGATGAAAATGATGAAAAAACAGATGGGGAAGAAGAGAAATAAATATGGAGGACAGAAGTTATGAAAAGGAAAGAACAAAGAAAGAGAGCTAGAAAAGAAAAAAGAAAGAACAAAGAAGAAAAGGATGGAAGAAATGTGAGGGATATAAAGAGGAACGCATGAAGCAGCAGCAGATGAAATAAGGAAAAAGAGAGGTGGAAAAAGGGTGAGTGAAAGACATATGGAGGAAAAAACATCAGGAAGAAAAGGCAAAGGGAAAGAAAAGAGATGAAGAAAAGAAAAGGAAAGGAGGAATAGTTGACAGAGTAAGAGGACATGGAGATAAAAAGGGGTAAAGGAAAAAGGATGAAAGAAGTGTGAAACAGTGAACGCTGTAGAGAAGGGAATGAGGGAGGGGTAAAGAAAGAGAAGGGGAGAGGGAAAGGGATATAAAAACAGGGAGAGAGGAAACGAGGAAGATGAGGATGGAAAAAGTGAGAGGGTAATAATGAAAGATAAAGTGAATGGGAGAGAAAAGTGTGTGTGTGTGTGTGTGTGTTTCAAAGAGAGAGAGAGAGGAATGAGGTTCCTCATTTCAGTAGAAAGATATGCGAATTATTTCCCCCAGATGCTCTCAAGTGGGCGGGACCAGATCAAGAGTGGGCGTGGCTATATCTGTAACAACATGTAGAAGGAAGGGAAAATGTCGCAGTTCCTTATCTTAACTAGTAACGAGACGACCTCCAGCACTCACCCCAGACACCAAGCACTGTACACGCTACACAATACAGCTGTCAGAAACATCTGTCTAATCTTTCTGCCTGTCTGTCTATCATGATCTGTCTACTTGTCTGTCTCTCAGAATACCTGCGTCTCTTTCTGTCTGCCTGCCTGTCCCTCTCTCTGCCTGTCTCTCTCTCTCTCTCTCTCTCTGCCTGTCTCTCTCTCTCTCTCTCTCTCTCTCTGTCTGCCTGTCTCTCTATATTTGCCTCTAAATACCTCTTGTGTGTGTCTGAACATGCAATATTTTTAAACTCGCAAGTGTGTATCTGTCTCTCTGAATACCTCTTTCTCTCTCTTTCTGTCTGTCTTACTCTGTTTCTGTCTGTCTCTCACTTTATCTCTCCTGTCTATATTTGTCTGCTCTCTGCAATAGAAGAATACACACACACACACACACACACACACACACACATCTCTCCCATCTGCCTCCACAGCACAGCTTTGTGGTGGGCGAGTGGGTGGGCCAGAAGGATGCGGTCGCCACGGAGATGGCATGTGATTGACAGTGCGTCCAAGAGTGTGTTTCTGACAGGCAGAAGGACTCACAAAGCAGAAATAAAATAAATACAGTAATGTTTTATTAATGAGCTCATAGCCACAGGCTTCATCCAGAACAACACACACACACACACACACTGTGTTTACGGAGTTTAAACACACTGCATGTTCAGACAGACACAAGACTTGTTCTGACATCAGAAAGGAGGAACAAACTGATTTTTCTCTGTGTGTGTGCGTGTGTGTTGTGAACAGGATTTTCAGTGAGCATCACTACAGACCACTACACACACACACACAAACACACACACACGTTATAGTACAGAAAGTGTGAGGGAGCAACACACATGCCAAGAGCTAAGATCTCTCTCTCTCTCTGTTGGTGTCCTCACCTTCTCATGGTTATTTTTTTTTCTTTTTTGTTTTTTTTTTATTCTCAAGACTTTTTTCCCTCCTTGGGCACTTTTTCTCTCTTTGTTTTCAATTCAGTGCAGTTTTTTTGTATAGCAATTTTAACAATGGACATTGTCACAAAGCCTCTTTATAGAAATACATAGTTTGGATACAAATTATGAAAGATATCTCTCACTCATTTTCCTCTCTCTCTCTCGCTCTCTCGATCCATCTGTCTCATTGTCCTCTTCTGTTCTTTACTAAATTTCTCTTTTTTCAGTGTTCTCCATGTTGCCTGTTTCTCATAGATGTCTTGTTCTTTTCTCTCTCTCTCTCTCTCTCTCTCTCCCTCTCTAGTCCCACTCACACAGTCAGTTCAGTGTGTGAAAGCTTTGCTGTTGTTTGCTGTTGTTGCGGTGTTCTGTATGAAAGGCGCACAGTCAGAATAAGGGTCACTGCAGCCTCGCTTTAAAACCTGGAAGCGGAAGTAGTGACAGGAGCGAGGGGTCTGACATTTTGAGACGTGGGATGTGTGCCGTCAGAAGGTTAGCAGCTATCACACAGATATCTTATATAGTAGAGTAGATCAGACCACTAATATCTTATATAGAGTAAATCTGACCACTGATAGCTTATATGGAGGAGATCAGACAATTTATATCTTTTTATATATATATAGTAGATCAGACTGCAGATATATTATATAGAGAAGATCAAACAACTTATCTCTTATACAGAGTAGATCGGACCACTGCTAGTGTATATAGAGTAGATCAGACAACTGATCTCTTATAAAGAGTAGAGCAGGCCACTGATCTCTTATATAGAATAGATCAGCCTACTGTCTCCCTGATCAACAGTGTTTAGCTTACTTATTGTGTGAACACTAGTTGTGTGTGTGTGTGCGTGTGTCCTTCTATGTCCTGACCAAACCCTGGAGGGCCTAAGATATAAAAGGAGCAAAGATGCCAGCTTCACCAATCTGAAGGCAAAACACACACACTGGGGATGTGCACTGTGTGTGTGTGTGTGTGTGTGTGTGTGTGTGTGTGTGTGTGTGTGTGTGTGTGTGTGTGTGTGTTGCTTTTGTTTTTGCATCACTACTCCAGATTTAGCAGCTTCTGTAACCTGGGGAACAACTCCCAGCACATACAGTACATATACACACACAGTAGGGTGAAGTAAGTCAAGCAAAAAAGTTAAATAAAAAGTTATTAATGAAGAGAAATGTTTAAGCCACAAATATAAGCTTGCTAGGCTAATACCAATGCTAGTTAGATTTCTATTGAAACTGCTAGCTGATGATTATATATATTATGTGTATAATCAAGCGGTTTTGTGGCTGACAATTCTGTTGTATTTTTGAATAAGGATAACAAGGACAGGATATCGTCTGGCATTAAGGTGAGCTACAGCTATGGTTGCCAACTCCCTGATACGGAAATTAGTTTTATGCATACATTCATGAGAAACGATTTCACAAGGGACTAAACTTGGGTTTTATGGATTCATTCACAAGAATTTCACCTATTACATGTGCCGTAGTAGTCTAACCTGTAATATTTCTCTCCCATAAAGTTCACATTGATTCTCAATAATACAAAACAAATAGCGCCCCGTATCAGTTTCCAATTTTGGGACAATTCCATGTTTTACAGGATGGTTGGCAACCCTAGTCAGGAGTCACAAGCCATGAGAATCACATCCTCTATAGAGAACATGACAGACAGGCTGAGGAAGAAGATGTGTTTCCTTCTATTGACTGACTGTTCACTTCTGTTGTTGTTGGTCATTCGGCTGCTCCCGGCAAGGGGTCGCCACAGAAGGCCATCTGACTGGATGCCCTTCCCCGATGCAACCCTCCCATTTTATCCAGGCTTGGGACCGGCACTGGATTCAGTGGCTGGGGTTTGGGCACCGGCTGGAAATCGAACCCAGAACTTCCGCATGGCAGGCCTATTGATGGTTCACTTCTACCTCATACAAATCACATAGTTTCAGTAGTCTAACCGTAACATTTTACTCCCATTCCATTCAATGAACTGATTCTTTTTTTTTTTTAAGGAACAAAACCAATTACAGGATGGTTCTGTATTTTAGGGGACAGTTGGCCACTCCTACCTACAGCTACTGTAAAATTGATTTTCTACTTCTGGCTAACCTTTTAGCTCAGACACAGCTGTAATTCAACTGCTAACTTTATTCGGACTGAAATAACATTCATGTCCAGCTTGAAATGACGTTCACTAATATCAATGTTTGCTAACAAGATAGCTAATGCAACATTATGATAACAATAACATTCAGTCATAAACGCTAGCATGTTGCTACTGTTATGCTAACAATGAACTTACAAGCTAAGAGTCGTGTCTTGTGTCTTTCCTGTTTCTGTACGCGTGTGCATGCGTGTATGTGCGCGCGTGTGCGTGTGTGTGCGTGTGTGTGGCCAGATGGCAGATCTCCCGGGAGGTCTAACACATTATCCTCCATTATTACATTATTGAAGACATTCTGTCTCTCTGTCTGTCTCTCTGCACTATTAAAGATGTAGAGATGAACTCGTGGCCTAGTAAAGAAAGCAAAGAAGACAGACAGAAAAGTGAGAACGAATGAAAAAAATGACAGAAAGAGAGAGAGAGAGATGGAGAGATGAAAGCAGGACAGAGAGTGAATGACATTTAAGATATATTATAGATAGAAGGTAACCCAAGAGACTTGTAGATACATCAGAGAGAGAGAGAGAGAGTATGTGTGTGTGTGTGTGTGTGTGAGACGAGAGAGAGAGAGAGAGAGAGAGATGCTTATATCCTTTATTTAAATAGAAAAAAATTATAATCTGTTGTCTATCAAACAAACATCATGGCTAGCTTAACTTTTTCTGTCTAGTTCATGTTATTATTTTCTTCTTCTACACTTGGAATGAAACAAGAGTTTTTAAGAGTCCATTGGGTTCTTTGGTTCGGAAAAATATTTTATAGAGAGCCACATTTCTGAAATCTCAATTTACAGCCTGTTACTGTGTGTTTCTGGAATATTCTCTGGAAGAGAAACTGTTCTTTATTGGGTGCTTTATTGTTCAAAGGTTTAATGTTCTAAGTGGTCTTTATTGTTCAAAGGTTCTTCACTTATCTCAAAGGTTTCCGGGTAACTCAAAGCTAAGAACGTTCAAGAACCCTTTTGATCCTAAAGTTTGTGATATAAACTACAAATTATTACTTGTTCTTCTCTTAGGGTGTTTTTTACACTAGGCGTGATTGAATCAGGAACGATCGCCCCCACCCCCTCCTCCCCCCCTCCTCTCCTCTCCCCCACTGGCCAGTGTTCACATTGTTTTTTGATCTCCAAACTAAGTACACTTGTTTATTTACGCGTTTCGATACAGCAGGTGGAAGTATGCACCTAATTGGTTTGTGAGCCGCCATTAAGCACAAGAGAAGAGGAGAACGAAGACGCTAACCTTCGCACTATGCCTAATATTATTAGTATTTCAGGAAAGATGTGAAGAGTGACATTTTCGCTTACTGTAGTAGCTATGGCTGTGTAAGAGAGAGGACGAGTTCTATCTGTAAACAGAGATTTCAGAGGAGATGTCTAAACAGAGTTCTACTTCTGTGCTCAGGTGTGATTAGCTTATATATCTGATTCGATCCGTGCCCAAGTATGCTGTACTGTGCACAAGACCATCCATTCTAGCGGACTTGTGTTTCCAGAGCACCGAACAATTGTGTTCTCACCGATCAAAATGAACCAGACTTTGGGGTCAAGTGTTCTCAGGTGAAGAGTTCTTCTTGGAATCGGTTCCTCTCAAGTCTAGGAGTTTACACAGAACCTTTAAGGAACAAGAGAGTGTATTTAGTCCGCTTGAGCGTTCTTTACTCATCTTCCAGTGGGAACCCTTGGGTTCTATGTGGACACCAGAGTGTTCTCTACACCAGTGTTCTCCTATCAGAATGGGTTCCAGGTAGAATGGTGTATAGAAAGCTAAGAACTTTTTTTATCCAATCAAAACCTTTTCCACACCCCCATTCGCTTTCATTCTCACATAAGGTCTCATAGAAACACCCCCACACACCAACACACACACACACACACACACACACACACACACACACACACACACACACAATGTGTTTAGGGAAAATCTATTGACTTCAAGGGCCGCCTACTCACAATTGCTCATTTCCATATAAGGCCTCAAAGACGATCAAATTCACATGTTAAGTTGTCATATGTCATATGTCGCCCACTCATAGATCTCATTTCCATATATGGCCACGCCCACATGGCTATCTATAGCACAGAGCAGCTAAACTGGTAAAGGAGATGATGTGATATAAGACATTATTGTATCAGGTGACAGAACACAGGAAGACACGTGTGTGTGTGTGTGTGTGTGTGTGTGTGTGTGTGTGTGTGTGTGTGTGTGTGTGTGTGTGAGTGTGCTGGC
>JAQMYG010000005.1:9098319-9113254 GCA_030014215.1 Clariallabes teugelsi
CAAAAATGCTTGTATGCTGATGCAAATTTCTTGCAAAATTTAAATTGTTAAGGCGAAAATTCGTAATGCCGAGGTTCCACTGTACTGAAACTCTGAAATACTGAAACTCTGAAACAGTAAAATTACTGAAACATTGAAATAATACCAAAATATTGAAATAATGACAGCACGGTGGCCGCCATGCACCTCCAGGTCGTGAGTTCGGTTCCCACATCGGGTCTGTGTGCATGGAGTTTGCATGTTCTCCCCGTGCTTGGTGGGTTTCCTCTGGGTTCTCTGGTTTCCTCCCACAGTCCAAAAACTGATTAGCTTAATTGGCGTTTCCAAATTGCCCAAAGTGTGTGAATGTGAGAGTGAATGTTGACTGGAGATCCTACCACTGTTGTACAAAATGGGAATAAACACAATGGTCACCATTGGCCTTCGCGATCCCTAGTTGGACTGCAGAGATTCCTACATGTATGTATGGACAAAATACTGAAATATTGATACAATGACACTGAAAAACTGAAACACTGAAATTCTGAAATCTTAAACACTGAAAAAGATTTTACACACACTCGGGTCAGAAAAGGCGAGATGCTAAAGAACCTGTTGAATCTGTGTTTAGAGGTCACGGCTAATTGAACCACGGCTATTAATAAAGTGACAGAGAAAGAGAGAGTCCTGTCTGTTTCACTCTCATCTCTGGGATAAACACTTCCCCCTCTGCTGTTCTCCTGTCTCAGGACATTTCTGTCTTTCTCTTCTTTTCTCTTCTCTTTAACCATCCTCAGGGACCGAACCATCTGATGGCTGTCTCCTTTAATGACGGTGCAGATGGTTGCTTACACACACACACACACACACACAGCATTGTTAAAGTGCTTCTGGGTATTTTGCCGATGGCTTCATAAAGAAACAAGGTTGCAACACACACATGCACACACACACACACACACACACACACACACACACACACACACAGGAACTTGAGTGTGTTGAGTGAGAAATAGAGTTTCTGGTTGAGAAACTTCTTCTGACTTTGGTGTGGAGTTGTATTGAGGGTGGAGACAGCCTCAGGCTACACAATGTAGATCAGCTATTTTCTCATTCGCTCTTTCCTTTCCCTCCTTCTCCTCTCTTCCTTCAGTTTTTTTTTTTCCCAGAGCAATCTGTCCTTCCTGCACCTGTGCTATGTTCAAGGACATAGAAACACTACATACTACACATACACACACACTCCTCACACACTACACACACACACTACACATACACATTACACTCACTCCTCACACTACACACACACACCTTAAACATTACACACATTCCCCCACACACTCCTCATACACTACGTACTCCTTACACTCCTCAAACACTACACACTCCTCACACAGTCCTCGCATTCTACACACTCCCCACACACTCCTCACAAAGGTTACATTCAGAATTCACATATTCAACAAGCTCCTCACGCAACAAAAACATCACACACTCTTCACTCTCCGAACACTCGTACGCATTTTACACACTCCACTGACACACTTCTCACACAGTCTAAAAAGACATTCATCCTTTAAATATATGGATTGTATTGATCTGTGATGGTTCATTGATCAGTTAATCAATTAGCTGATTGATTATTAGTGAATCTATAATGTGGTTCCAGTTTCTTTCACTTCTGACATTTTTCTTCTGTCGTTTTTAGAACACAATTAACAAATAAACAAATCACAAATGAAAAACTTTCCTTAAATCTTCACTTCAAACAACAAATTACTTTCATCTTCAGAGTCTCTTTTGAAATGAATACTTTTGCATCTTTCAAACCTACAAAATGATCATGACCTCAGTAACCTCCTACTTTCCATCCTGATCTGCTGTTATAGGAAATTAATCAAATCAAACCCCCTGACCAATCAGAATCCAGAGTTCTCTAGCTCTGAGCTATAAATTATCTTTGACAATAAAGTGACAGGTGGTTGATCATTCTCCCAGGTTTAGATGTCCTCACTCTATGTCTGTGTGTGTGTGTGTGTGTGTGTGTGTGTGTGTGTGGAGAACAGGTACGTCCGGTTCTAGTCTCCGCCTTCCAATTCTGTTGATGAAATAATAGCAATAATAACAACAATAGCACAGCCTGTAACATCTCTGTACTTTAACAATAATTCATCATTTAAATATAATCTATGAATATTCATGCCATACAGATTCTGTAGCTACAACTTTTCAGGCACTACAAAAATTTAGTTGCATATTGGACATAAGTGGTTAAATCACACCTTGAGCTTATACATAACCCCGCCCCAGGTACATTTTATACAGGACGGTAAAAGGCGACTTTGGTGCCGTGTTAATAAATCTGACCCTAACACTTGTTATAATAAACACAATACGGATTAACATCCAAGAGGAGTGAATGTTATGAATTAATTAATTCATTCATTCATTCATTCATTCATCTTCTATACCGCTTTATCCTGTATTTCGGGTCGCGGGGACCTGGAGCCTATCCCAGGAGACTTAGAGCACGAGGCGGGGTACACCCTGGACATGGTGCCAACCCATCGCAGTTAATTAATTCATTCATTCTTATATTAATTTTTTCATACTGCTTATCCTGAGTGTATCTATTTCAAAAGCGGATGACAAAGTCGCTCCGCAGAGTCTCGTACGCTCAAGCGGCAGATCTGGTCTCGGTACATTTTATACACTCAAGTTTATTAGCGTTCCTGTAACAGGAAAAGTAACCTTCCACTGTGCAGATCATCTTTCTACCCCACCTGTCGTCCTCCGTCATTACACCCCATCATTCCTTAGCCATTTGTTATCAGGGGTGAGGTGGGAGTGGCATAATCTCACTTTCCTGTCAATCACAGCAACACTATGCCGGAGATGTGTTTTAAGTAGCCGTAACCTCAGAACACAGATTCGACAGGTTCTCATTAAGCGTCTTGTTTAATTATTATTATTATTTTTTTTACTGAAAGTGTGTGAGAACTGTTTCCGTATGTAATCTGCACTTATATCACAACAAACCTTAAAGAAACTGTAAACTTGGAGAGACTTTTCTGAAAACCATCTGCAGCTTCTGTTCTTCATTTTTTTATTCCCGATCAGATTGAACAAGCTATCAGTACCTCTTTGGCTCTGTCCTCTATTGTCCTCTACTCTCATCATTTGTTCTGTCCTCTCATTGCCCGTCCTGTCCTCTACTGTCCTATCCTGTCCTGTTCTCTCATCGCCTGTCCTATCCCTTGACTCTTGTCCTTTCCTTTCTTGTCCTCTCCTGTCCATTCTATAAGAAATTCTCAGCTCTTTGGAAAGGAACATCATGACCCTGTCATACCTGTGACTGTAGATGTGTATGATTCCAGCTCTCGCTGCACTCTGATCTCTCCATCCTGACACTTGTGCTGAGTTCACTCTGTAAATATTCTCTCACCGGTTTATTACATTATTGCTCTATGAAGTATGTTCACCTTTTCCATTACACAATAACTTGTTCGTGCTCCAAATTTTGCTCCTGTCACAGACTTGAGGTCTTTTTTTATCTTTGTGCACCATTTATTCTGCACATTACTTTTTACTCATGTTCTCATACCTGCGGTGGCGCCTTGATCTTCACAAGAAGCGTTAAATATGTTAGTCTTATCTTCAGCAAGATGACCTTAAATTACTTTATAGAACACATGTGCAATATATAAGACTATAAGCCTAGGCTCGTTTAGATCTGCTCCATAAACCAGTTGACCTGTATGGCCTCGTGTGTACAAACGGCAACGAGTCAGCGAATAAAATGGCGTCACAAAAAGATGAATGTGCACTTGTTTTATCTACACATCTGCCACATCTGTGATGTTGAACAGCCTTATAGAATTTAGTAGCGAGCGTTTCTGCTCTTTAACAGAAAGTCATACACTTTTCCCCCTAAGACGATGGAAGGAATTAAAAAAAATAATAACCATTTATAATAAACAAAATGAAATCATGAAATCTTTTACAGATCTAGTGGTGATGTGAGGCTGTATCACATATTCCAGAAACATGACACAACGTTCTAATTATATGCTCCGGAATCGTTCAATATTTAAAAAAAAAAAAAATTCTTTAAAAAGAAAGCAGAGATTCAGCGCCAGCTGCAGGACGCATTTACTCACCATCGTCCCTCCGTCCTTACGTCCCCCCATCATTTCATTAAAGGAGTGTTATTAAAATCCACTTAAAGGCACTCGCAGCACTACGCGATGGAAAATATGCAGCGGCCCAACAGGCCCCGGAAAGTCTGACCCTCAACATCTGCTTCGAATCTGCCTTAAAACACACGGCTCACGCTTGCTCCGGCCCTACACTTGTCTTACACAGTCGACTTGTGGACCACGTCGACTTTAAACATGAGTAAAGGAAGCGGTGAAATAATCACAGAGATATCATTAATGATGCAGATCCATCAGACAGAACCTTCAGCCAGTCCAGTGCTCTAAAGAGGAACTGAAGTGTTCTAAAGAATTCAGCTTCTGGAGCAGATCCCAGTCTCAGTTTGTCCCTTTACACACTATCTGTCTTCATTTTTACTTCATCTTTTAGTTTATATTTTTTAAAAGCACAAACTCACTGATTTTTTTTTAAGCAAAACTTTACTATGTTTAATAAACAAACATCAAATAATTTATAAACAAAGACATTTTATCAATCAGGTCTAAATAAATAAAGTGTTCATGAACAGAATTATAGATTTTTTCCAAAACAATATAGAGATATTTCTGACATATCCACAAAATCTAATAAAGTTTGATGCATAATGCAATGAAGTGAAAAAAATTCGATCTCAAAAACCAGCTCTTAAATCTCTAAAGTATTCAGTGCCTGCGCCACAAAGCTGTGAGTCAGAGGCAGGGTGTCAATTCAATTCCAATGTTTATTTTCTGATTTTGTCTCAAGCAGCGATTATTATATTAAAAAACTAATAAAAGCATCTAATAAACTGTGAAATGCTTTGTAACTTGTGGGTTTAAATACCATGTCTAGTACAGAGAGAGATTATTTTTTTCTGTCGATGTTCTACACCGTACTCCAGTCCAGTAGGTGGCGGTATTAAGCCAAACATGCATAAACACAAAAGCAAATACTCTCATAAAACCCTGTAAATTGTAGCAGTTTGTTTTTTTTCTGCCGATGTGTTGGTCTATTATTAAGGAATTTACTAATTTTAGAGAATTTAAGATTTTAAAGTTACCTAAATAATTCAAAAAGTATGTATGAAAAACTCTTACTCTATAGCGCTTATGATTTACAGGGTCGCGGGAGGCCTGGAGCATCAGGCAGCGGGCCCCCTTTTAAGGGTGTCAATCCATCGCAGGGGACACACACACATCACACACACACACTATCATTCACACGCTATGGGCAATTTAGAAACAGCATTTACATACCACGCACGGGGAGAACATGCACAGAGACCCAAAATGGGACTCGATCACAGGGGTGCAAGACCACAGTGCTAACCACCGTGCACAGCTCTAATGAGGAACAAAAGCATTACAGAAAGCAACAGAAGTCAAGGTTGTATTCAGAATGGAGATCTATTACACATGTCTTTACGACGCTTTAAAGCCCCACAAATATTAACACCCCATACAGTATGTCTTTACAACTAATGTGCTAAAGTATTCATGCTCAAGACAATCTAAAGACCTCCTAACGAGTCCTGAGCGGTGAAAACATTCTATAGATGAGGGACTGTGTGCCAAACTGAAGTTAAAGTTGTCTGCGTTTATTCTCCTAAAGTGCAAAATTAGTGTTTTTTTTAATTACTTTAACACAAGTGGTCAGGGATGAAGCTTGTAGGAAAAATCAGCGTTCAGTAAAATCGCAGATGCTTGAAGTCATTTCGTTGATTCATTCAATTGTCTCTAGGACAGCTAGGGGGGTTTTAAGAATGTATCTCAGGCAGGTTTAATACACAGGACTGACTCAGCGTTCACTCTGAGGAACGGAGAAAGAGTGTGTGACATCTTTAATTCTGTCACCATGGGTGTTTATAAAACATCAGAAATGCATTAACATATCAAAGACGACTTCCTGCCCTGGCTCTGCAGCGTCGTTACGAGCCGACTCTGGCTCGGCTTTGCAAAAACACATTAAATTATATTATTTTATGATATTTATAATATTCATCCTTTTATGGTGCTTGGAAGCTTTTGCTGTGTCGTCTCTATAAAATGTCAATTTTTGTCAATTTTTTAAAATGTCAGATTTATCTTTTAAACTACATTATTCAAATCAGCATTACATATTGTAGATTTAAGATTTAAAAACAAAACAAATATTAAGTCTCACAGAAACAGGTTTTATGGCCAGAGGTGATGCAGAGAGGATTCTAAGGAACAAGGAAACGCTGGTAAAAACAAATCCCTGCCATAATGTTTATTTAAATCCTCCAAAGTGTTTTATTGCCTTTTGTGAATATTGTTGATATATCTAGAATTAATATTTTAAATTATTATGTTTTCAATTATTATTTATATAGTAATTGAATTACTATATAAAATATTTGTATTAAATAAATAAAGAAATAATTACATTTTTGTTTCTGAAATGAATTCAAAGCAGTTATCCCGTTATTTAGTGTAAATCTATTACTAATTAAACACACATTAACTACTTATAATAAACTTGTTTATAAGCCTTATTGTGTGAGGTTCAAATAACACAAATCAGCTCATGTGCAGTACATGTCCATTTTCATTTTCACCACAAAGCTGTAGTGGTCTCTCACCCTTTCGCTGATCCAATTATATTAAACCTCAGGGAGTGGGAGGGGCTTAATTCGTACCATGAGTGGTAACGCATAGCGCTGCTACGGGAAAAAAAAACGTATCCGCTTCGAATTGTCTTATGTATAGCCATGAATCATAGCCGATATCATTTCTTATCTGTAGCTTTGTCGTTTATTCACTTGTCTGAAGCACCATGCTCTGGTGTGGCGGGAACGTGTGAGAGAGTGTCGAGGTCTGTGTTGGACCTGAGGGTCCGATCAGGAAACAAACACATCCTGTAAGGGTTAAGATCTTAAATGAATGAAAAGGTCATGCATCATGTCAAACCCTACACGTGATCAGTAAACAACCGAGAATAAACCCACAACTCTCTTTCATCCAGCCATCAGGAGACACAAACACGACTTCCTAAAGAGCTACAAATCTCTGATCCTAGACTGATACGCAAACCAGATGGGGGTTTTCAGCATTCTTCAGCATTCGACGCTGAGTCTCAGCAGAAGAGAGTACAGAGAATACAGACAGAAGATGGGTTAAAAGGTAGATAAAAGGAGATAGATAAATAGATAGACGAAATGAGAACATTTAGTGGTACAGGATGGCATCTTCCTCGTCATCTTGTGTGACAAATTGTTCAGCAACACCATGATGTCATGAGAACAGACTTTCAGCATCCATCATGCAGACATTCATCCAAAACTTAACAGTGCATGATTCCTAAACTGACAGAGCACCAGGGAAGGGTCAGCTGGAGTTACACTCAGGGAGTAGACGATTCCAACCCTCAAGCTGGGTTTGGAACCCTGGTGTTAGATCACAAGCCAATTTAAAACTTTTTACGCTCTTTTCACTCAAACTCAAAGGTAGAGCCTTCGCAGATGCTCTGTCACTTAACACACCAATGCAGCTAAAGATTAAAAGTAACTTACAAGATTTCATCATTTTGGAACTCCAGCATGCCATGGCTGTCCTCGAAATCCTCGCCTCCTCCTTTCGCTGTGCCCTCCATGGTCTTGTAAGGAACCATAACCACACCTCGAGCTCCTGACGTTCTGAGAACCTTCACCTCCATCACGCCGACACTTTCGCTCACGTGCGTCACGGGCTCTTCGAAGGTGAAGATGCCAGCGTGGTCATCATCGAATATAGTGACGGTGGCGGTCGAAGGCATGCCAAGGCTCGCGATGGTGTCCACGTGATTGGCCTCAGCATCCTCTGCCTCGTCGCTTTCATGAATGATGCGGACGTTGCTGAGGTGGATGTGGAAGTTCTCGTCCTCCTCAAAGATGTCATCGTCGATGATCCCTACGCGGATCTCCTTCTGAGTCTCGCCCGGTTTGAAGACCACCGTGCCTTCAGTGAATTCATAGTCCGAGCCTGCGTTGGCCGTCCCATCTTCTGTGCGAAATTCAACTGAAACCGTTTGGTTAAGATCTCCACCGCGGCGCACCACATTGACCGCCACAGTTCCACAGTTTTCCAGGCACTGATAAGATCCGGGATCAAAATAGATTTTGGAAATTGGCTCGTTTTCTCCCATGTCGCTCCTCACCTCATGCATGCTGACAGCTTTACGTGCTTGATCCGCTGCATGTTTCTTTAAAATATTCCCAGCTCCGGTCATCAGTCGTGTCGCCTGGCATCGATAGAATGCCCGACTTTTCTGCTGTTGGCTGAGAACTTGGTAATTAGCGAGCTCAATTAACTGCTCTACTTCTTTATCTGGATGCTTCTGCTTTAGCTCCTTCAAGATTTTTGCCATGTCACGCCTGGCCTCCTCTTCATCAAGATCTTTGTCGTCCAGGTCCAGAGTCAAAGTTCCATCCAAGAAATCCACAGCATGGGAGTTGAGCATCTTCCCGTCCATTTCAATGTCCACTTTGGATGGAAGAGGACGATCTCCTTCAGTTTCGATGATCATCCCACGATGCTTGCCAGTTCTGTAACGTTTGTAGACGTATTTGTAGAAGAGTAAACGGCGGTCTGCAATCCAGGCAAAGACGACACAGATGGGGAAGAAGAAAAGCGTGAGGAGGCCTTCCCAAACTTGTACAACACCTGGAGAGATAACTGCAAGGATCAAATAGAGCCAGAGATATGCGAAAATGCTCCAGGCAGCGGTGACGAAGAAGACACGAAGGTGCTTCACTTTGCGATGTTCTCCATCAGGAACCACATAGACGCAGATTCCGATAATCACAAACATGTTAAAGGCAGCACTTCCAACAATGGTGGAAGGTCCAAGGTCACCTGCGTCAAAGTTATGACCACAAACCTCAATGACAGAAAGCAAGATCTCTGGAGCAGAGGAACCCAAGGCCATGAGGGTAAGATTGGATACTGTTTCGTTCCAGATGCGTACAGTGGTGGTGGTTGTTTCTCCATTGGGTTTCTTAATGGTGATCTCTTTCTCCTGGGAGGTGATCACCTCGATGGATGCCATGAAACGATCTGCGATTATGGAAACTCCCAGGAACATGTAAACCAAAGCCACGAAGTACACAGTGGCCCGCGCCACCTTGTCCCCAAAAGAGGGGTTTTGGGGCTCCCATACTGGGAGAATCACTCCAGGGGCACACTCGACTATACCCCCGCAGGTCCCTGATTTGTTGGAATGGTCTGAACTGTGGTCTTGAACCTTCTCTGCTGTCACGTGATGGATGTTGCAGAGCAATGCCGCCACTACCGCAAGACACTGGAGCCCCGTGGAGAGGAACGAGGAAACCTCTGACTGCCTCATCATTCTGCCACGGGTGAAAAATGAACCGTCGGCTGCTTCGGAAACCTGCGGAATGGCAAAACAAGGGAGGGAGTGAACGAGTGCAGGAAAGGGAAGGAATGTGGTTTAAGAAGACGCATTAAAGTGAAGTAGTGCTGCAATGTTGGAGAGGGCAGAGCTCAAGCAGGATCGATGTACGCCGTTAATGCAGCGCTTCTGGTGACTTGCCTCATGTGAATAACTAAAAAGGAGGTGATGCATCCTGCAATTAATTATATTTCATATTTTTATGACCAGACTAATACACTGTATTACATTTACTTGTGCATGCAGAGTTTGTCCTGGGACAGCGGTGTGCTATTGTACGCTCTGAAGAGAAGATCAGGCGACAGGGAAATGCCTCTGATATACGCCTGCAGGCAAAAGATGCACCACATACAGTACACACAACACACACACACTTCACCTACAGGCGTGTAAATGTAATCTATTTAACAAAGGCTAAACAGGAAACCTGACACACACACTTACCCTTATCTCATAATCCCAGTGTTAGTGTAGAGATTTATATCATTTATGAAATGAGAGAAAAAATAACATTTTCTAAAAAAATAAAAAATAAAAAAAAAAAGAGAGAAAAATAAAAATGAATAATTATAAAATATTTAATTGTTAGTGCACAAGATAAGGGTTTGATTATAATAAATGGATAAATAAATAATAAAAGCATATAAAAGGCTGCATTTGGTGATACAGAAAATCGACACGAGCCTCGTGTAAGATGAGCCTGTCCCATCTCTATTTATTTATTTATTTATTTATTTATTAAGCATCGCACAGATCTATTCGATTGGAAGTTATATTTGGTATTTCCTCGCACGAAAAATATATATTAAAAATAAATAAATCTGGTTTGCTATCTTACACGTTTTCGTGAACGGTGATCACCGGAGTGTAACACACACTTACTGTACACGCGGATACGCAGCGCGTGCAGGCACGCGCCAAGCAAAAATAAAATAAATAGAAATAAAATCGGTTAAGATTAGGATTAGGTTAAGGTGAAATCGGCTCGCTCTGATCTCCGTGCTGCTGTGCCGGGGCTAAGCACCGGGGCTGCATCTGCATCTGCACGCGGTCTCGCGCTCCCTACCTGACATTCCTCCTATATAGAAATAAATACTATTCGTAATGAATTCAGATAATAGATAAGGCTTTATACAAATAAATAAATAAATAAATAAATAAGCGCGCGCAAAACCCCCCCCCACCTCTGTCCCATCCGCCGTTACAATACATCCATCAGCTCGCGGCTTTTCGGTGCAGTCGAATCGAATGGAAGTGGTAAGCTCGCGCGTTCGGTAGGTTGTCTTTCAGCCCCGAAACCAACCGAGACGGGGGGGGGGGAGAGAAATGTATGGATGAATGTCTGACGATTAAAATAGTCGGCTCTCGGGTGAAGTGTAGCGCGCGGCGGTCGGCGAAGAACGAGCGCTTACCTTCGAACACGGACGGAGACGCAAGGAGACAGCGCGCGCGTGGTCGGTGCCGCACTGCTCGCGCTCGCATTCGGTTCGCGGCTTTTATACGGCGGATGGAGGAGCGATAAGGAACCCGCAGCGCAGCTCAGGGTCGCTCCCGTTTTCCCATTCACACAGCCGCTCAGATCAGATCACATCAGATCACATGAGAGATCAGACCCGAGAAAGACTGAAACGTGCCGGAGTGGAAGAGCGAGTTCTTCCTCATTCTTTTCCTCTGTGTGAGTGAGAGACTCAGTGAGCGAGCGAGCGAGCGAGTGAGTCTCTCTCTCTCTCTCTCTCCCCCCTCCCTCCCTTCTTTCTTTAGGTCTCTCTCTCTCTCTCTCCTCCTCCTCCTTCGGTAGCAAAACTCAACTCACCCCTCGTTCCAATCACAACCTTAAAAATGTCCAACGAAGGAAATAAATATAAATAATAAGAAGAAATCTATAGAGAGATACAGGCCTCAAGAACCTCGGCATGTGGTATAGATGAGGTGTGAGATGTCTCACTCACTCATCGTCTATACCGCTTTATCCTGTATGCAGGGTCGCAGGGGGCCTGGAGCCGATCCCAGGAAACCCTAGACGGGGTGCCAATTCATCACAGGGCACATACATACATACAGAACATACACATACTCACACTATGGGCAATTTGGGGACGCCTGCATGTCTTTGTACTGTGTAAATAATGTAGAAATAAAATTCTAAATGAAACATAAACTCTTATAGTATAACACCCTAAAAAAAATTTATAGTACAAAAGTGGGATTGATACATCATCTGGTATCACCCAGATGATGAAGAATGGATTACCTTTAGAGTCTGATGGAGTTATGCCCTTAGTCACCTCCGACTGCTCATTAGAGACAAACTGATATAAATATAGAAATAGATATGGATTATTATTATTAATAATCTTAGAAAAGTCAAATGTTTAGTTCCATAAAGCTCTTTTGGGAGAATGCTCAGTGTTTTCAATCTGTTCTGACAGGATTCCTGTCTGCTCAAATCTCATCCAGAAGATGATTTTTTGATCATAGCCCTACCCCCATGCAGTCTCTCTCTCTCTCTCTCTCACACTCACACACACACTGTCTTCAATTCCACAGTGAACGTGTAACTAATAGTTAAATTATTGCTTCTGGATTACTGCGTTGCGCGTCTTCACCCTCAGGACAGGGCAATGAATCATTGCACACACACACACACACACAAACACACCCTCAACATAATACAATTAAACTGATCAAACATTACCTAAGACACACACGGACATAGACATAAAGAATGCATGCATGAACATGGTTATGCCAACCTGCAAGCATGCTAAATCCAGTCTGAGTGACTTAGGCATAATAATGAAAATACTGAATGACAAATTTAAAATATTTAGCATTTTACTGTATTTTTAGATTAAATCAGACTTCAATGTAATGTCAAAGCAATTCCATTTCTTAATCATGTTCACAAAGATATCATTATTCTGATGATTGCCATCTACTGTGCTGGAGTGGAACTGCATGTAGAACAGGAAAATTAGGAGGCATTTTTGCAGGAATGTCGCTATAATATTGTTCTCATATATTAAACTATTTAATTATATTTGTAGTGTGAAAACTCATCACTTTTACAAGAAAAAAAAATCTGTTATATAAGTAATGGAATTTATTATTGGGTTCTGTTTTTCTTTCCAAAAAATGTATGGCCTTATCACTCGCATTTGAAGATAGATAGATCGATAGATAGATAGATAGAACCCTGAGGCCAGTTAGTTAATAAATATCTGGCAGAAATCTTATTCGTAAAGTACTAACGAGGCATCCTAAACATGCCAGTCAAGGCGCGTCTCATGGGTTCTTTTTCTGCTTTTCATTTCAAAATCTGTTTCTATTGGATCAGCAGATACTCCAATAACAGAACCAGCCTTTGTGACAATCTTATTGATCCTGTTTCTGTCTCTGCTCGAGATGATCTCACCCCAACATGGTCATGGTGTAGAACAGCACACTGGCTACAAAGATCAAATAAAAAATAGATTTAAACTGTTTGATTAATTATTTTAATGTCCTTAATGCGAACAGTCTCAAGTGAATTTTTGAACACAGCCTGATCATTCTCAGAGCACTTCAGCAGATTCTCATGCTTCAGAGACTCACACTTCCTATCAGTATGGACTCCTAGATAATTATAAGAGGAGACAATTTCAATCTGCTGGTCATTGATATAAACTGGTCGAGTCTGTCGTTCCTTTTCCAATAATCAATTACAGACTCGTTTGACTTACTGATGTTATGTTCCAGGGAATCAGTGTGACACCAGCTAACTAATCTTTTAATCTCCTCTCTGTGTGTCTGGTCATTACCACAGTGTAAAAGGCCTACTAGAGCAGACTCATCTGAGAATTTTTGAAGATGGCATGATGTCTGATAGAGTCTGCAATCTGCTGTATACACAAAATAATAATGGTAACAAGATGAGATAATCCTCAGTTCTGACTAAATTAGGGTCAGAGAGACAGTTGTTAACTTTAACATACTGAGGTCTGAGGATGAAGTTATTCAAAATCCAAACTCCTGCAGAACTTTGAAGATTAATGTCTATAAGTTTTGAGACTATCATATGTGTTGAACGCAGTGATAAACACACATGAAAAACAAAAAAATGTTGCTACAGAATATAACTTATAAAGCAGAGCATCATCAACACCAACTTTACGTCTGAACGCAAACTGCACAGGATATTGGATAAACATGTCTTGCATCTTAAAGGTTTCCAAAATTATCCTTTCAAAACATTTCATGATATGGTTTGTATTTTGACGTTATATCTTTTTGAGCTCACAAGCATATAACATGTTAGACATCTAACATATTGTACATAATTTTAAAGGCATGTGGTGTTCAACTAAATATAATTCGGTGTGTTTTAAGCAATGTGATTGTTCGTATCAAGGACATATCAGCAAGCTGGTAACATTAGCTAGCTCAAGCTCATTCATTAGATATTCATGTTAAAATTCCACAAATAAATCCATAAGTGTTTTGTGCTTCTAAATGTACTAGATAGACAGATCACTTTATTAATCCCAAAGAATCTATACACACATCATGCATACAGGTCTCTTACAGTAAGTTAAGACATTAGACTTACAGACAACTTAGACTGACTCTCACAAAGTCTCATATGTAAAAACTAGTTAAATACAGTGATTCATAATCACAAGCATACAGCTTCAGCAGTTTGATAACACTGAGTCCAGTGCAAGTTCAAGTGCCTCACAGAACAGGAAAACAATCACGACTGAAAAGAGAATGAAACTTTTTGTCATCAACCTTTCCATACCCTCTGGTCATGTTCCTGCTGCATTTAAGACGGCAAGGGTTACTTCCATCCTCGAGAAACCCTGCCTCAATAATCAGTACTTTTTGTAGTTACAAGACATTTGTAACTATTGGCCAGTACCGATTCTCTTTTTTCTCTCTGTATGCACTTTATACAGTCAAATGTCTCATTATATATCTTACAGAACACCCTCAATGATCCTAACCAATCTGGATTCAAAGCAGCACATTCCACAGAGACTGCCCTTCTGTTCGTTACCAAAAAACTCCATATTGATAGATTGGCTAAAATGGCATGGTAATGGTTTGGTTGTTTGAGGGAATATGAAGGGGATCCACATCTGCTCCATGCAGACTCTCCACTGGTGCCCTACAAGGCTAAGTACTCTGTCCTCTTCTGTACTCCATCTGTATCAGATATCTTGGTAAGGTTATATCCTCACATGGCTTTTCATACCATTGTTATGTAGACAACTCTTATAGTGAAACCCCGGATTGCGAGTATTGCGGTTTGAGAGTGTTCCGCAAGATGAGCAAAGATTTGTAATAAATTTTGACTTGGAAAACGAACAAGTCTTGGTTTACGAGTACC
>JAQMYG010000005.1:9124488-9136399 GCA_030014215.1 Clariallabes teugelsi
ATTTGGATTTTTACAACATTATTGTTGAAATACACAGTCCTGAAAAAGGGGCGTTTCTTTTTTTGCTGAGTATACATCACAGAAGAGACTGATATAAGGAATAGTTCCAAAATACTTTTCTTCCTATGAGTGTGTGTATTAACTCAAAACTGTAAATTATGGCTCATAATTTTCTTTTCATGTCTCGAACACACAGTTTAGCATTGCCATCATTTAACTTTCTCTGTAATATAGTAGGTAAGGGTTTTGGCTTTCTGAAATGGTTCTTTTTGGAACTCTTACTGATAAACCCTCACTTGTAGGCTTCTATGTTCCTTAAAAGTTTGTTGTAACAAGTTTTTCTGTTGGAAGGATCATCACTCATCATAGGTCCTTCAGCATGTAAATAATAAGATGATCTTGTATTACAATAGACTTTCAGGTGTAAGTCCTGCTTGTCCAGAATGAAAACCTGCACCCAACCTATCCTGGAGAAAACATTGACCCTGTAGAGCACCCTGCCCTTGTCATGAAACGTGTGGGCTGTGGGTTTGTGGGTGAGGCATAGGTGCAGAGGTGAGCGAGTGAAAGTCAATATTAAACAAAACAAAATATGAACAAAGGAAGTTGGCTTTTCGCTGAAGCGTGTTTCAAACAGAACATTCATAACAGACTAGGAAAACAGACAGGTATCAAAACAGACTAGGGACAAAACGGACAAAGAGATTAACCAGACTAATCAAACGAGGAGACTAAACAGACTAAGAGCTATGCAGGTTAGTAGCTAAGTGGTTAGTAGCTAAACAGACTAAGAACTAAACAGACTATTAGACAAAACAGACTATGATACACCCAGGGCTGGGGACACCCAGGCCAGGAGACACCCCGGCCGGGAGAGACACAGACAAGGTGAGACACAGACAAGGAGACAAACTAACAACACAGACTTAATCAAAACAGATATAAACTTAACAGCTCCACATAACAGATGCCAAATAAAAACAGAACCAAAACAAATGCCCTCTTTATAGTACCAATGCAGGACTCAGTTTAACAGAACAAACAGCTATTTATAAAGAAACTAATGAGCTACCTCGGTTCAGGTGAGCGCTCCCATCACCTGACCGAGGTGCATTCTGGGTAACTGGGTTCAAGAAAAAACATAAAACTACAAAAACACAAATACTGAGTCTTCGGGCGCACAGTGCCCTCTAGGGGTGATCCCTGACAGCCCTGGAGAAGACCTAAACACTGGAGAACACCCTTGGCCCTGTGGAACACCCCATGTCTCGGAAACAACCCTGTACTTGAAGGACCTATTAACCCTATTGAACACCCTTGCTCTGGAGAGCACATAGGCCCTGGAGAACACATTCAGACTGGAGAACATTCTGGCCCTGGAGATAAAACATTGACCCTGAAGAACATTATTTCCCGGGAGAACACCTTGACCCTGGAAATATTCCTGCCCTGGAGAGCACACTAACCCTGGAAAATACTCGTGGCCTGGAGAACACCTTGACCCTTTAGAACATTTTTGCCCTGGAAAACACTCCTGCCCTGCAGAGCACTCTGACCTTGGAGAATACTGTTATGGAGACCATATTGGCCCTGGAGAACATTCTTCTCCCTTGCCCTAGAGAACACATTGACCCTGGAGAACACTTCTGCTATGGAGAGCACACTGACCCTGGAGAACATTGCTACCCTGGAGAATACATTGACCCTGGACAACGTTCTGGCTCTAAGAAGACTCCAATGAAAACCTTGGCCCTGGGGAATACCATACTGTGTTCCATGCACCAGAGAACACTCAGATACTGGAAGACACATTAACCTTGGAGAATACCCTTGCTCATAGGCCATGGACAACCTTACTGCCCTGGAGAACACACTGACCTTAGAGAACACCACTGCTCTTTAGAACACTCTGATAGATGGACAGTTGAAGAGCTCTTCAGTTCTATGAGACTTCTGAGAGGGTACAGAGTGTAATGGCACAATGTCCAGACATCTGTGTATGAGAGTTTATAAATAAATCTTTATGAAGTATGAGTAAAGAATGTAAAATTATTTATTATATTTGCAAATATATTGTAAATAAAATCTGGATGAAATGCAACAATTAACTAAACACATGTACAGCAAGCAGAAATGAATATTCATTAATGCTTCATTTGCATATTCATAATCTTTACTGCACGTCCTGCTGCTATAAGAGCAAGTGTCAGGGTGAGAATAAATGAGAAAAGAAAGATAAATAAAAGACAGAGAGAAAGTGATAGAGAGAGCGAGAGAGAGATTGCAGTAAGGGAAAATAAACAGTGAGATAGGCCGACCTGGGGAAAGGACTAAAATGAGAGAGAAAGAAAGGCTGAGATAATGTGAATAGGTGAGGACATGCACCAAATGAAAGAGAGAGAGAACATCAGAATGGGTATAGAAAGAGAAAAATTTGTCCATAAATTTGGTTTAAATGTAAGTTCACATTTAAACACTTACCTATACATCTGTGCTTTATTTAAAAAATAATAAGTAAAAGTATTTATACCTGGATAAATGGTGGCATAGTGGTCATCACAGTGGCTTTGCACCTCCAGGGTGGAAGGTTCAAGTCCTGTCTTGTGTATGTGTTTGTGTGTGTGTGTGTGTGTGTGTGTGTGTGTGTGTGTGTGTGTGTGTGTCTGTGGAGTTTGCATGTTCCCCCATGCTTAGTGGGTTTCCTCTGGGTAATCCGGTTTCCTCTCACAGTCCAAAAAAATGCAGATTAGACTAACTGGTACTTCCAGATTTCTGTAGTGTGTGAGTGAGTGAGTGAGTGAGTGATTGTGCCCTGTGATGGATTATCCCATCTCATGCCCCAAGTCCCCAGAAACAGGAGTCAGTGTTTGTGATAGAACTGTCTGAGATCAACTGTAGGAGCACTAAGACCTCACCAGAAGAACACAAAGTAATATAAGTGCTCAGGTGATGATGAAGTCATTTTCAGGATGATAAAGAATCTCAGCACGGAGTATTAAAGCTTTTTTTCAGGAAAGGCACACAAACTCAGGGACATGCCGGCAAACAGTTTGGATCTTAATCTGAATTTTATGTTAGAAATGGGGAAATAAAAGGAAAAAAAATTGGTCCATCTTCAAGGCTGACTCCTGCACAGCTGATCTGTCAGCCTCTCGCTGTTTGAGAATGTTGGAACCAGATGGACGAAGAATGTTGTTTTTCATAATTGTAGTGTAGAGAAGCAGGAAAGTACTAATTGTGATTTTTGACTACTGAATTGCAAAAATATGCAATTGATTTAAATATTTAAATTGAATTTGTGTGAAGTCTTTTTTTCACAAAGCCAGAATGTTCATCTATTAAACAAAAAATGTTTTGAGTTAAATCTGTATTTTGTTTATTTGCTACAGTATGCTACAAATGCTGCAAAAAAGTTGCACTTCAATTTAATTTAATAAAATTTTATTTATATAGTGCTTTTAACAATGGTAATTGTTGCAAAGCAGCTTTAAGGAATCAAAAGAAACTTGGGAAATTAATATGAAATGTGTAAAGAATTATGTATAAATAAAAATAATCAGCTTGTCCCTGAAGAGCAAGATCCTTGAGATGACAATAAAAGGAAACCTTGAGAGCAACCAGACTCAACAGGAAACAGGAAATGTCCTCATTTGGGTGATATCAGATAGCAGGGATTGATCTGTAGTCATATAACATGTTAGGAGGCTATAAGTTCAGTTATAACGGGTGTTTAAGTTAATATGGAGTCCATTTTCAATATTCAAGGATCAGGTACAAAACTGTTTGTAGAAATTTTTGTCCTGAACTACAGTATTGAGTGACTGCAGTCACAAGTCATCAGAGAACAGCTGCTTGAATCAGCCGAGTCCAAGACCATCTTCATAGTAAAGTGGAACTGTCCCCGGTCACACGCATCCCAAACAGACCACACGGGGCCCCCATGAGATGAGATCTTCAACTAGAAATAGGGCACCAGAATGAGTTAGACAATGAGTTAGAGTCTGGTTCACTGGGAGCTCAGAAACAACCTTATTTAAGAAAACCTGATTGAAACGTAAAGTTTGAAAGCTTTAGTCAAAACAATAAATATCATCCCTATCAGTATAGTAGCTTCCATAAGACATAGGTGGACGCTTCATGGAACTAAAACTCATCATTGCTGGAGAGATGAACCTCAGAAGATTTCGCCCTCAGACTAAGGATGAAAAAGGTACCAGAAGAAGGCAACAAACATTAGAGAAGAGCTGTAGGATGAGCTGAAAGTAGCAGGAGCACCAGTTCCACACAAACACACGTCTCTTCATAATATGAAGTGGTTTGCCTGTAAATCCGCCTGTAGTTCTTCTCGTCATCATGCAACCACAGCCCCAGGAACTGTCTGACTCGGCCGTGCTCATCTCCTGAATCCAAGTGTGAGAGCCCATCAGAGGGATCCTTGGGAGGACTGAAGATGAATTTCTGAGAGGAATGGAACGGAAAGAACCTGAAGCAGAATGATGCACAAAGCTCATCACCACTCCATGTAAACATCTGTTTACATGAGTGACCAGTGCGTACAACATTTCTGAGACAAAGTGCTGATGCTCCTCTGTGGAGTCTGGATCTTCCTGCACTCCCTGATGATCATCTGAGGGTCTGGATTTTCCCCTAAACTAAGGAATGTATTTTAATGGTTGTGCTGTGGTGTGTGTGTGTGTTTGTGTGTATGCACGTGTGTGTCTGTGTGTGTGTGTGTGTGTGTATGTGGGTGGGTGTGTGTGTTTATGTGCGTATGCATACGTGTGTGTGCTCTCCAACCTTACTGTAACCCCAATCCCCTGAATCTTGTTATTTCTTTTTTATATAATAACTCATAAATCCGTCACCATCCAATAACAATCTGACAGATATTACAGTGAGCAGGCCACGGTGTGTGTGTGTGTGTATGTGTGTGTCTTTGTGTGTGTGTGTGTGTGTGTGTGTGTGCGAAAATCATCCCCGCTGAGACAAAATCCCGAGCTGTGCCAAGAAAGCACACTAAACCGATCCAGTGTGAGTGTGTACAGCTGTAAGCGATCCTTCCTCCAATCACTGTTCTCTCAATCACCAGCTCACTGTGTGTGTGTTTGCATATGTGAGTATGTGTATGTGTGTGTGTAAGTTTACGTGAGTATGTGTGTAAAACATCTGTTCCCCAGTCCTTGCTGATCTGATGTAAACGTCTGCCAGTAAACTGCATTAAGCCGTAACTCTGTAATAATGAATTATTGCGACTGGAAGCGAGTCAAGAACACTACGAACCTCAAAGCTGGAAAACAAATCAGAACGTCACCACACTTACAAATGCCTTTTTATAAGATCATTACACCTATTCACAATTTAGTTTTAGTAATTTAAAGTTTGAAAGCTTCTCGAATTAAAAGAGTAAAATAAGAAACAGTTTATTATAAACACCGCAACTTTAAAATGTCTTAAATTAGGTCTAATGAATCGACTATTTCAATTATACGATTGTATTTAATTTAATTACTCAAGCAAATACTTTAAATTTATTTTATTTATTGAAGTTACTGATTAACTGCTGGAAGTTATTGTGTTGATATATATAACATTTATTTTGAGACAACTGCATTCAATTTTATTTTAAATTAGTAACAAATCTTACTAAATATCTTTATTAATGAGCTCAGAAAGACAAAGAAAAACATTTAATACTAAGTGATGTTTTCATTAATAAACATATTTTCGATAATATATGTTGCTACCTAGTATCATAAAAGATTATTAAACTCATTTTCTGTATTTTTAGGTTGAAGTAAAAAAAAAAAGGTTTTAAAATTAAAACTTTAAATAAAATAATCAATAATGCCATCATAATACAATAACTTCAATGTAATTGATAAAAATGTTAAACACTAGGTTTAATATGCCATATTTATTCAACATTCATTTAGATTTTTAAAAATATATATTGATCAAATATTCAGCATGTTAATAATTAAATATATTTAGCTAAAGTTATCTATACTACTTCTTATTATAGCATTAAACCAATACACCAAATATAAGATAACATAACATATTTCTAGACAAATTACTATCTTTATGTAGTAAGTAGTTTAAACTTACAGCAGAATTTTTTTTTCTAGAAATTAATAGTTTAAATTAGCAAAATGCTGATCAGAACAACAAACTTATTAAGTGAAATGCATCTATAAAATGTCTTCAACTTCTACCTCAAACTGTGATCTTATAACGAGAAAGAGAAATTTGAGAAAGAAAAACAATTTCACCTGCAAAGATTTTATTAATTGCACTGAATCACTCAAAAAGAAACCAAGTGATTAAAAAAAAAAAAAAAAAAAAGGACTTTGAGTGAAAATATCCTCACAAAGAATAAAGACAAGTAAACTTACTATTTCTGATTATTTGCTAAAATAAATAAAATTTTAACAAACCTATTTTTTTAAAGACATTTTTACTGAGTACAAACTTGAAATAATTATATTCTGTACACTGTAGCAGATAGTTAATGTATTTCAATTTATATAGAATATATTGTTTTTTAAAGCTTTTTTTGTAATTTTAATGTCACAAATACAAAAAATAAAGTAAAAATCTGAGGCTTTAACATTAATAATTCAACATTAATTATATTAATTCAATGTTAATCTTCTAAACTAGAAATAATGTCAGCTCAACACTGCATTGTCTGTAATTCTGCTTTACTCAGTTTATATACAGTAGTAATGTTCCACTAATCCCAGTACAACAGGAAGAGGTGTGTAATGTAACTGTAACTGGAGATTAGTCTTTTCAGCAGTTGTTTAACCAGTAAGAATCAACCTGTGCTGATAAACACAAAGCTGAAAGCTCATACCTGGATATAACACACACCCAACACGCATGTGGAACTGTCCCAGAAGAGTCAAAAGAACAAACAATATAGGACATACTGTATGGGTGTTAAAGATATTAATAGTAAGAAACTCTGGACAGGAATTTATCCACACCTTTTTTTTTAGGATGGACGCCATAAACCTAAAGGTCACACTCATTACTTTTCCGTAAAGCTAAAGCACTAGCAGTTTTATTTATTCATTTATTAATAGTCCGAGTCACGGAGAGGTCCGTCGGTCAGTCGGTGGGGTCGTTCAGTCAGGACGGTCTGTGCAGCGACATTGTCAGTCCTGAGAGCAAGTCCGCGCAGTACATAAAGAAGCATGAGGTGATCATACAGGAGCATTAAACTCAGTGACGATTTCCTGGAAAGACAGTAATCCAGGGCTCCTAATATAACTTTAAGAGTGTTTATACTGTGGATAAACAGAATGTCAGAAGGGTTTCCTCTATCTTTTACGTATTTTCTATATGATGTTTTGTCTCAACTTTATTTTAACTACAGAGTTAAATTCCTGCTGGACTGCATCAGGACATGACTGAACTTATTACAGAAATTATACTCAATCACATGCTTGAGTTAGATTCCTTCACACACACACACACACACACACACACACACACACACACACACACACACAGGTAAACACATCCTATAGATTTATAATAAAATGTGTTAATGTGTGAGTGAGGTTTACTTACAGTATTAATACCTGATTAACAGTTTGTTAGCTGCTTTAAGAGCATCACTCTTTATTTTTTGACAGGTTTTTTTTATCTCTAGTAGGCCCTGTACCTGAGCAGTTTCAAAGGAAAGTTTTTTGTTAGTTAAACCACGTAGTGACCTAATAATCATTGAGCACAAAAAACCTTCAAACTTAAGGCATGAACCAGTGAGAAACAGGTGCAGATGATGAGAGATGATCAGGTTGGTGATTAGTATCCTGGTGATGCTACACTATATGCTGAGTGATTAAAACAGACGAGAGGGGAAATGATGTTGCTGCTCAGATTGTTACATAAACAACCAATTTTTTAAATTTATCTTCAGGCACTTTGCAGGCTGTCGCAATAAAGCATTTGTTCCCATTTCCTTCATTTAATCTACATTATTTTATTTAACTTAATATGAAGAAATGAGGGAGTCAGGACTTTTGCACAGTACTGCATAATATATCAGCCATTCTTGAGAACTGGGACAAAACATGTCCAGCACATAATATTGTGCTTTTCTGTAAACTTCACATATAATTCATATTTTGCTTATGATCGATTAAATAAGCTGAATCACTTGTTTGATTGAATGATTTTTATTTGATTTGATAGTGTCCCCACTAGACCTGAAAAAGTCATTGTCCAGACAAAAGATTTATATTTACAAATTGATAAAAAAAAAACTTTTTGTGTGCTAAGTGAAATAAGTACATATTAATTAATTAATGGCTGTTAAAATTAATTCATAAAATTTTTAACTCTAATTGTTAATTTGCTGAATATTTGTCCTGAGTTTCTGTGAATACTGTCAGACATTTCTAAAAAATGAATAAAGTCTGGCAATCTTGTGGTCAACCGAAACTCCGAGGACCCCTTCATGACTATACTGTATATATTTATAAATATTAAAGTTTTGACTGCTGTGGTAACAACCATAAAATATCATTACCATATCTCTTGAATTATAATAAATTTTGGGTAATTTTTAAAACATTAAATATGCATTTAGCAGATAATAGAAAAACAAAGCGGTTCTCACATACTGTACACTTTAGAAGTTAACCGTCAGGTGTCAACTCCATAAGGAAATTCATCCAACGGTGGTGACTTATTGTGTGCGACAGTGTTAAAAAATACACTCTTTAAAATACTTCACTCCTTAAAATACCTTTTACATTTTCTTCAATGGAACATTGTTTTTTTTTTTGTTGTTGTTGTTAATTCCCTGTTTTACAATTTTTTGTTAATTTTGTTTGGATTTATTGTTTTGTTACAAAGCATGATTCATTATTAAAAATGTAGCTATTTTTCCCAATGGTGCACAATCTGCTAATGTTTACAACTGATGTTTATAAGTAATTGACAACTTATCATTGTGCAAACTGTATTTGTTTCATTTTATTAAATGAGTTTTACTTTACTCAGATTACTCAGATTATGTTCCAGTTTTTTATACAGAACACTTAAAGACGCTTCTTGTTCTAAGACTGTGTGTTAACTGGCCTGCAAATTACTGCTCATTATTTTCTTTGTTTGACATTTTCCTGTTACTTGGTGCTCTTGGATCTTTAAGGGTTCACTGGATAATGAAGAAATCTTAGCTTCCTAAAAGGCTTCTACTTTTTCTAGAATTTCCATGAAACTGTCAGCTGTATAAGAAGAAGCTTCTTGGTACTTGTTACATTTGTTTCACTTTTGAAGGGACAAAATCCTCAAGGGTTCTTTGGATAGATACAGGTTCCATAAATGGGTCCTACTTGGAACCATTAATGTATGAATCTATAAAGAACATTTAATGGTACCTACAGGACCTGTTGGACAAAACAAACACATGATTTTCTTCTCATGTAATGATAGGCGCATGCAGCGTACTACAGACTATGTACAGTTTATGAATGTGTTATGAAGGCCTAATGTAGTGTAGGTTTGTAGCTTCATATAAATGAAAATAAATTTGGGGTTAAAGTTTGTAACACTTTATCTGAAGGCTTTCTACACTGAGTCATTATAACACTTAATGACAGGCTGGTGTGAAAACATCAGAAGGTTGCAGGTTTGCAGGTAAGAACCAGGCAGACATTCAGGAGATCTACAAACTGCATGAAAATATCCAACCTTGAGGAACCAAGAAAACAAAAGTCTTGAGGAGGAAGAGTGTTGACAGTGAATAAGGGGTGTGTAAGTCAGGTGATGAGGCACGAGCGGTATTTCACCATACTATGGACGTTTCTGATGATCTGCTGATGTGGTGTTGGTAGTGATCGAGTCCAGTCCTGTGTTCAGAAGTTCTCTGGGATGTTGAGTGCATGGTTTGTCAGTGATTGCACACACAGTTACAAGATACACCAACCAATCCTAGCACTTTGCGCTAGGTCTTCTGACATCAGTATCAAACTTTATCTCCATTCATCACCGTCCATCTCCATCTATAACCATCTACGTCGATCCGTCTTCATTTGTCTCAATCATCTTCATCATAACCCTTCATAACCTAACCAGCACTACATTATAAAGCTTTATACAGAGCTTATAAATGTCTTGTCTATAAAAAGGGTCAGTTTTGCTCTGAATGTTTTAAAATAAAAGTCTTGTGTCCTCATGTTCACCCTGATGCAGTGCAGAGTGTCGCTCTGAGAGGCTCCATCAACATGGTATTCAGGTATTACTGAAATGAAAACTGAAGCTACACAGAGCGTCACAGAGCCGTGAGCTGTGTTTAATGGAAATAAATGGAAATGTGGAATAAGTGTGATAAAGATCTGCACACACACACACACACACACACACACACACACACACACACACACACACACACACACACTGCTGAGTAAGTGGAAACTTTCACAGGTTCACAGATTTGACTGTATCCATCCACCATCTATCTCTATCCATCTCCATTCATCACCATCCTTTCCTATCCATCTCCATCCATCTTTATCCACTGTCATTCTTCTCCATCCACCTTCCTCCATCTCCATCCATTTCTATCCATCTCCACCCATTATGTTTACCTCTGTCCATCTCTATCCCTCAATATCCTTTTCCATTTATCACAATCCATCTTTGTCCATCACCATCTCCACCCATCAATGTCTACCACCATCCATCTCTACCTATCCCTGTCCATCTCCATCATTATAAATGATTATTCTATTGCAGTTTAGTATTACTGAAGTTCTGGAGAAATGAGATTCTAATTTACAGCCCTTATATCTCAAGAATAATCATCATCATCATCATCATCATCATCAACAACAGCAACCATAAAACATCACTACCAATAGTAATTTAGTAAAAGTGTAACAGTAAAGAGTAAACACGAATGGTACGATTAATTATATTATGAAAGCGTCAGCAGGCGTGAGAGAGAGAGAGAGAGTGTGTGTGTGTGTGTGAGAGTGTGTGAGTGACAGACTCAAGGCCAGCTGTGCTGTCGTGTGCAGATGGAAGCGGAGATGATCAGATTAAAGAAGAAAAGAGGAGGAAAAATGGACAAGTGTGAGGAGAGCATGAATATGACACTCAGTTCCGCTACTCTGTGTATGTGTGTGTGTGCGTGTGTGTCTGAGTGAAAGAGAGATAATTCCAAAACAATTGAAACAGAAACGTGTGTTTAATGTAAGTGTATAAATAATGCATAAGAACGTTTAAAGAACGTAAGAACTTAAGTGAAGAACTTAAAATAATGACACAAGGAATTACAGAGGAGTCTACTTCACGAAGAAGAGCGTTCACTGTGAGAAAGACGATGGATAGATAAAAAGACAGGTAAAGAGTCAGACATACAGATTAGACAGAGGCAGTCCAAATAGACAGACAGGCAGACAGACAAAAAACTTCAGAGTTTTGGCCAAAAGTATACATAGTTCTTATTTTATAGTAACAGTTTATTATTTTATAATAAGAGTTTAGTGTATTTGTTATCTTGAAGGGCGCCAATGTAGATGCACATGAGGCTTGTGTGAGGAGATTTGTGTGAAAGAAAAGAAGATTTTTCCCTTATTCAACTAATTTCTCAATCAAACACACACACACACACACACTCACACACGCACGCACGCACACACACACACACACATGCACAAACACTCACACACACTTTTCAATCAGTGATTATGTTCTGATTCTCAGAAGGTTCCATGCTGTGCGATTATACACTATGTGTTATATAAGCATGATAACTGCAGAGTTATTCATTCCAGCACACACACACACACACACACACACACACACACACACACACACACACACACACACACACAGTCAGAGTGGGTAATTACAGTGGTCATTTCTGCTGTGTGTGTGTGTGCAGGTAGAG
>JAQMYG010000005.1:9139877-9159121 GCA_030014215.1 Clariallabes teugelsi
AGACTAAAGTTATTACCCGCCACAGCCCAATTTTACCCGCATTTGGCGGGTGGGCGGGTGCCAATGTCAAGCCCTGAGTAGAACGAAGTGTGCACACGCACACACACACACACACACACACACACACAGCAATTAAACAATGTTTGTGTGGCTTTTGGTCTGAAACACAGACTTGGAGGGTAAAGTGCAGAATGTTGGCTGTAATTATTCTCTCTCTCTCTCTCTCTCTCTCTCTCAGGCAGCTCGATGATAACTGGGATGATAATTAATGGCATAACGACCACATCAAACACCCCATCATTTGCAAATCATCATTATTACATCTCTCAGGAGTGCTGCAGTGATAATAACAGAGATTCTGCGGTTAAAGGAACCGAAGATCCAGGTTCCGCTCTGGTTCTTGTTCACTCTTGTCTGTTTTGTTCTCTTGCTTGTTATTTCAGCTCGGGGTCTCTGTAATCACCTCAAGGTCAGCTATCTCACACAAACTGGACACATCTGTGGAGACAAAAAAGTCCTGATTGAACAGATGAAAATGTGAAATCTAAACCATTACAAAAGAGATTTAAATAATAATGATAGTACTAATAATAATAATAATACAGCAGGGATTTATATATAAACAACTCTGCTGATTTAAATGGTTCTCACTGTGGTGTGTGTATGTTTGTGTCAGGGTTAGAGTGGTGTGCTAAGCTTTCAACCTTCTCAGTATTAAAGGTCGCCAGCACATGCGCGCGCACACACACACACACACACACACACACACACAGTGAGAAGCATTTAACTCAGCAGGGGAAGATCTCGAGACAGCTGCAGTGATACTGATACACACTGATCTCTCATTCTCACACATGCACAAGTGATGAGTGTGCGCACACACATGCACACACAGACACACATCTACATGCATACATTACCATAAAACACAGGGCCAAATGTTCCATCTCGAGTTTCTATACTGCCACTAATCAAAATGCAGAAGCATAGAAAGCAGCCGTGTCCTTCACAGACGATGTAAAGTTTTCCGGCAGATCATCATGATTCCTTTAAGAACTTTTAAAGTAATGATCATTAGTCTCAAACTGGACACTTTTCAGGATTAAACAACAACAAAATTAGGGACATTAGGAACATTGGGAACTAAAGCCAAATGAACTGTTCTGATTCCACCTGCTCAGGCAAGGTTTAAGTTAAGCCTTTATTTGTCACATATACATTACAGCACAGCGAAATTCCTTCTTCACATATCCCAACATAACTGGGATCAGACTGGGGTCAGATCACGATACAGCATCCCTGGAGTAGATACAGTAGGGTTAAGGGCCTTGCTCAAGGGCCCAACAGTGGCAACCTGGTGGAGCTGGGGATTGAACCGCCGATCTTCCGATCAGTAACTCAGTGCCTTAGCCCTCTGAGCCACCACTGCCTCCTGTTGTGAAGCCTACAGTATTGTAAATCTGGAATTGTGGAGAAAAGATAAGAAAGTAATATTACACTGACTGGCTAACAAACCCTCGCCATTTAAGAACATTATTGTCCTGCATCAAGCAAAGACAACAACTAAGGAGATGAAGCTGAAATCACTGGAATTGGGTTAAGACCTATTCAGCACATTAATAAACCCTGGAAGGATAGTAACGACCCCTCAACTTCAACTGGGGCAGGGGTAGCTCAGTGGTTATGGTGGTGAACTACTCATCTGAAGGTCCCAGGTTCAAGTCACCACCAAGTTGCCACTGTTGGGTCCTTGAGCAAGGCCCTTAAGCCTCAAAAGTATTATATTTACATGAATGAGAGTGTCTACCGAATGTAACAAAACTTCACAGAAGAAATGTGATTAGTAAGCATCCTTAGTGTGATGGGAGATCACTTAAAGGCTTGGTAAAAACAGAGCTATGTTTAATATTGAAAGTCAGATTTTCCTTACATGCTTTACCATACATCAACTTAGGCTTCCGTTTGCTAGGGAGCATAAGAAATGGACTTTGAGTCCAGACTAACCCTAGTGATGGGAGAGTGATCCAGAGTGATGGGAGCGTCAGGATAAGAAGGGAAGCACATGTAGGGATATTAACAGGTAAAATGTACAATGTGTCCGTGATTACAAACATGACATTGTTCATCATCAACTCCAGTAACTTTGCTTCATGCTCAACTATTTCGTCAATCAGGATTTATTCCTGTGTGTGTGAGTGTGTGTGTGAGATTGGTCAATCAGTCCGTCAAGCGGTGACCTTGGTCACAGCTCTTTGTTCTCTTGAGTGTTTCTGTAGTTTCTGAGTACTCTCCTTAGAGAACCTTTACCCCACTGGCTCCTCTCCATGGAAACAGTTACCATGACACTCCATCACACTCCATCACTCCTTCACAGACAGAGCAAACAAGTGAGCAAGAGAGAGAGAAAGAGAGCAAGAAAGAGAGAGAGAGCACAAAAGTGTGGATTTGGATTTCTATAGAAATTTTTTGTTTCCTGTTTTTTTCCCATTGAGACAGAATACTCACTCCGCATCGTCAGCGCTCTCCTGAGATTAATTCTGTCCCGTTCGGAGAGCAGCTGCATCTCCGAGGTAGTATGCTGTATCCATAAGGAACATGTTAACTAATGATTTAAAGTGAATAAAGCGACGGTCATGTGACAGAGCTATAGTATAGAGTGCTGCCTAATGAGACAGAGAGGATCACATCATGGGGCTGAGGACGTGTCTGCTCAGCTCACAGGAGGATTTCAGCTTGAAGCTGAGACCTGTGCTCCTGCCTGCTGGTCATTTTATTCTAAGGACTAAGGGAGAACAAGGAAAACAGGCACCCTATGGCTTTAAATGAACACGTGTCCTTTACTCAATGCTAATATGAAGCATGTCGCCCAACTCTATCCTGTATCCAGAGGATTTACATTTATGACCCTATTTAAATCTAGAGCCGTTCACTGCCGTTCACAGTCTTTCATCGGAACACTGAATGTTTGGGATTAAAAACACATCCAGCAGAGTGACGTTAATTATGAATAAAGGTGCACAACAGAACCGCAACTCTGGCTCGAGGGGATCAGATGGGGTGGGGGGGTAGTTAGAGACACACTGCAGGGGACAAACAGAACTCTGAATGTGATGCTGCCACCAGCATGCTTCACACTGAGGACTGAGTGATGAGCGGCGAACACGCAGGTCTCAACCTGATTTAAGTGAATACTTATGCACTCACAGAAAGCCTTACACTTGTTTTTTTGTTTACTATTATGGGATGTCTTGTGTAGACTCAGAAGTCCACGCCTTACACTGAGGAATAGTTCAATAGGGGTAAATGCTTATGCAACACTCTGTAGATAAATAGACATACTTTGTGATGTAACAAATCATTTGAGAGCTGGAACATTTGGGATCACACACACATGCACACACACACACACACACAGAGGGAAGTGAGTTCCCTGCAGCTTTTCACAACATGACTGCTGTTAGGAACAAAGCTTCACCCGAGAAAGATGCCGTACAGTGTGTGTGTGTGTGTTGGATTCTGCTTAAGAGATTATAATTTAACTGATTTTGATGTCAAACTTCTGATGCTGATATTAAAATCACTGTTTCATGTCCAGTTCATCTTGGTGATGGTTGTCGCAGTGTGTGCGCTGGTGTGTTTTATTTTTGAGATCTCGATCCCAGATGTATCTCTAAGTGAGCAGCGTGAGAGTGAATGTGTGATGGTGTGAGATATTTCCTTAGTGATTAGTTTATAATGTTTCGCTTTTGTTTGGTCCCTTACGGTGTGTACGTCATTAAAACGTGTCGTGTTAGACGTGCTACAGCCGGTGCAATGAGATCTACAGGGTTTTACGGACAGGAACTTTGTCTTTGTCTTTGTTTATACGTTCTGATTCTACCAGGGTCTAATGCTTTGTCTCTCAGGTTGATGTAAGATCAGATAACAGATGTGGAATTCAAAATTGTTTATTTTCTAGTCCATGCTTCTCAGCTCAAGATGGAAGTGATGTAATGGTGTTTAAGGTCTGTTAAAGAGGTGTGTAATTGGAGATGCTTATCTCCACATTGTTTGCAAAGTCAGTATTGGGCCAATGACACTGGTCATTAGTGGGGTATTTCAAAAATCAAAGGTGTGAGTGTCTAGATGACCTGCTCCTTAAGAAATCTGGCAAATGCAGGTTGTCCAGAAAGACACTTCCTGTATTTTGGGGCAATGATTCACACACATTATGTCCTCACGCCCACAGACACACACACACACACACATGCATACACATATCTAACTCTCAATCATTTAATCAATCAGTTAATAATAAAACCACTTATAGTATAACAGCCTTCACAACATCACAGAGCTTTAGATTCGCCATGGCCGAGGCTCAGACCGCTTTCTGCTCAGACGTTCCTTTCTTTTCTCAGCACGGCCGCCTGAAGACTTGTCAATGCTCCTTCTTCTCAGGTGGAAGGTCTTTTAACAAGAAATTACTGCAACCTGCACGAACGTTTCCAGAGTGAGTGAAGAGGTTCTCAGTCTGACCTGCATGTCCAGAGTAAACAGCATCATCTTACAGGGGAATTTAAGTGGAAATAAAAACCTTAGATGTGCAATTCAATCTCAGCAGCATCATACAGCAGGGAAAATCAGACAGCTTCATCACTGAAATGCGCTGATGCCCGATTTTTACACACACACATATAGTAGTCATTGTCATATATGGAAAAGGAAAATTACTTACTTCAAGCTAAATAGTTTTTTTTTTCTGTTTTCAAATGAGAAAGAATTAAAAACAAGTTTTGTAACTTACAAAGATTAAAGAGAAATGTAAAAGAAAAATCATGGCAGCATTTTGAATCTGTATATAGCACTGTTTCCAAGCGTTTGCAAAGGTATAGCAGGTGGGCCACTAATTTTTTCAGTATTGTAATTAAGCTTAAAATAATCATTTTTAAAATAATTACATATTTACCTTAAGAAAAGTACTGTAATCAGTGCTGATGAAACAAGGCCATGGGATGAGTGTTTATAGCTGTTATAACGTAAGAGAGAACAGGAAAAAAAAAGTATGCGTAAAGTATGTGTGGTACCTGTGTGTAAATTACTGTGGTGTAAAAGATTAGAGGATATTCAAGTTTATTATTATGCTAAATTAATGATAAAATAGAAAAAAAGTTCTTATTATAGGCAGTTAAAAGTTATTATAAGCAGTTTAAAATATTTCTTTCAAAATTTATATTTTACATTAAAATATCTCAGTCTATGAAATATAACATGAGGATGCATAATGTTTAACTAGAAATCTATATAGAGAATTAAAACTTTTGGAAAATGAATGACTTTATATATTAATAAAAGTAGATATATTCTCAATGAATAAAGTGAAACATTAAATGAATGATTAAATTAAATTAGCCAGCTGATTAAATCTAAAATATTAAGATTTAAGCTCTGCCCCTTTTTCCAAACACACACACAAACACACGCACACACACGCAGACACACACACACACTTAGTGTGTGTGTAAAGAGATAAAGAGACATAACAATAAACATTGACTCAGATCTGCAACATCATCGCCATACTGAAGTTTCCGAGCGTTCGAGCTGACCGTGACAGTATGGTGTAAAGGTCGTGTAGATCAGATAAAACTCATGTGATCGACGGTTTCCCTCATTTATACGCTCCACCTTTTCCACTTTCTCATCTGTTTTAGCTGCAGCTCAGGGTGAAATGTACCACCACCTGAAAGTTCATCATCACATGTAGGAAAGAAATACAGACATTTTACCAAAACAAGGACATATCTGTGTGTTAGATCTACACATTCAGCTTATAGAGCACAAAACACACACACACACACACATACACACACACATACACACACACACACACACACACACACAAACAAGGGGAATTCAGGTTCCCAGGTTTTTCATGTAAGTTTATTTCAAAACAAAGAGTATCATGGCAACAAGGACAAAAGGTCACAAACACACACATCTTTTTAATTACATATAATTACAACACAAATTTAAACAGTATACTGTAATTTCTCATAATTGCTTTCTTTTATTATTTCCCTTTACATTTACTGTAAAGTTTATCATTTATTTTTTTAGTTGATGGTTTTTATTTTTCTTTATTTAAACGTGATCATAGTGAGTTTTGATTTGCTCTGCTTTATTTAGTTTTTATTACAAAATTTGTTTACAACTGAGTTTGTTTTGTTTCCAAAATTTGTTACTTTTATGTAGTCTTGACTCTTTCTAATTTTAAATTATAAAGTTATTTTCTTATATCTTCTTTACATTATTTTTTCTTTAATTCTGGACAAGTAAATCAATATTAATTTAATATAGTTGCAAGCAATGATAGTGTGTGTGTGTGTGTGTGTGTGTGTGTAGAATAGGCCGCAGATGCTGGAAATAAGCATCACACTATGACGTTACTCAGTGTGATGTCACTGAATATAATGTCACTCAATATAAGGCCACACAAAAAGTGATTAATCACTTTTCAGCATAAGTTTAAGACTATCATTGAGATATCAAAAATCCCTCCGTGATTTTGTGTCCTCAATGTCTTTAGATCACATTGGCCTGGTTTTGTGGCGATCGTATAAATTCCCTAGGAGGAGTATATCAAAATCCATCGGGTGCGTTTTCGCGAACAACCCAAAATAACCGGCCTCCTGTTGAGTTGAGCCGAGGACATGCAGCGCAAAAGTTGTTCGGCTCAATGAGCTCTAAATGTGTACCGAGGTTCATGTGCCTACGTACGTGAAAGTGTGTATGAGCTATGCAGCAAAATCTCGTGTGGCCACGCGACTCTCAGGCATCCTAATGGCAGCAGATTCCAACCTGTCTGCCAATTTTCATGAATTTTTGAGCATGTTAAGACACAAAAAGCCCAAAAGGGTGGGAAAAGAAATCCCTAGGAAAACAAGAGGGTCCTGCGCACCCTATAGTGCTTGAGCCTTAATCATATGCATTTTCATAATGTTTTACAAAATAACAAGCCAGTTGAATGCAAGCAAATAAATTTATGTTTAAATACATTATTTTTGTCTAACTTTAACAAATATTATAATATTACACTGATGGGCCAAACCCCCTCTCCATTTCAGAAGAGTCAAATTATTGTCCTGCATCAAGCAAAGACATCAACTAAGGTTTAAGGTTTCTAGGGAGCATAAAGCTTGGACTTTGGAGCAACGGAAAAAAAGGTCATGTGATCTTAGAGCATTTTCTCACATGAATTGGTTAAAGCTGAACTAAATATTAAAGAGCGTTAATTTATTATTTTTCTTTTGGCCCAGAGAGTGTAACAAATATTTGTAAACAGTTTTAAAAGCAAATTTATCCATGTTTCTTTTTAGTAATTATTTTCAAACAGCTAAAATCTTTTTAACAATAAAATATTTTAAACGGTGATTAATGAAGGTGTTCTTATTTTCAGTTCATGAAATTTTCTGGATTATAGTTACTCCCCCCTCATTTATGCCACACATGTGCATACATTTTCATACTCTATAAATCTCTAAACTTATGTGAGATTTAACATTAAGAAAGCACAATGCATCCTCTAAAAATAATCTCACTAATCCAACAGATTTGTAGACGAACACTGACAGATTCCTCTGTAATGATCTTCAACATAAGGACAGGGACAAATGTATAAAATCTAAAAACTAATTACAAAAGATTGAATTACATTGGGAATTGCAGCCATGTGTACAGTAGTGATACATGAAATCTGACTGAAAACCTCAAAGCAATAGCGCCGGCGATACAGCCACAGCACTAAAACAGGTGAAATAAAGATAACATGGATAATAAAGATAGGATGAATAGAGCAATAACAATAATAAAAAAATAAATAAAACTGTAATTTCTATCCGCAGCTTCTGACCTAAATGACATTAATGATGTTATGAATTAATCTGCATGACCCCAAGCTTTTGCTTGTGTTAATGACTGAGTTAGGACAGATATGTAGCCAATGGTTTTTTTATTTTATTTTATACTATATATTTTTGTTAATATTTTAATTTCATAGATGAAAATTTGCGAACAAGCGTTTATTGTTTGTTGTTCCTGTCACTTTGTGGTCGATCAGGATGCTGAAGCTGAAAGTAAAGTTTTGTTTCCGGTTCATCATTAAATCCTCCCTGATGAGGTTTTTAACCTTCATTACAGACGCATGTCTCTGTCTCCTGCGTTAATCCGCAGTGCTGTAGAGATGATCTGTCATGTTAAGACAGGCCACGCCCACTTAATAGCTGGCATGCTTAAATGCGGTCACAGCTGCATGGCTCTGAGAGGAGGACAAAAACAGATTCCTCCATTTAGCCTCTGATTTGGACGACGTGTCAAGATGAAGCTTCCAGTCTGTGGGTTTATGGGTTTCGTGTCATGAAGCTACAGTTTTTACAGACTTTTAATCTGTTTATGTAAACTAGGCTAACTGTTAGCAGTTACTACGTACTAGTACTCGGTTACTCTACCTGTCAGTCGCAGTGAAGGAGGCGTGGCCTCTGCATGTCAATCTGAATGAAGGGGCGTGGCCTCCATGTCAGCCTCAATGAAGGGGCATGGTCTCGCTGTCAGTCTCTGTGTGTCAATCTCAGTAAAGGAGGCGTGGTCTCAGTCTCAGTGAAGGAGACGTGGCCTCTGTGTGTCAATCTCAGTGAAGTATGTGTGGTCTCCCTCTGTCAGTCTCAGTGAAGAAGGTGTGGCCTCTGACCTATCATTCCCAGTATCTCTTTTCTTCTTTCTGATTATTCACTGTCCCCCCCACCCCACACACACATACATTTTTGTTATTATAAATAGCTGTAACTCACACATGGATTGTTTCTTTAACATTAAAATAATTTTCACATTTCCCTTTGATCTCGTCTCAGAGTCCATCTCTGTCAGTCTCCCGTCTGTGAGTGATGAACAGAGCGCTATCAGCACAGACCCCTGATCTTCTGCATCCTGCACTGTGGCATTCTGGGTAATAATGGGCTGTGTCTTCTTATTATCACCCCCGGGCATCTCTCTCTCTCTGTCTCACACACACACACACACACACACACACACACACACACACACAGTTTGAAGGTTAAAACTGCTGTGAGGATGTGAAACTGTGTGAGGTTTTTAAGTGGATAGAGAAAGTGTGTGTGTGTGTGTGTGTGTGTGTGTGTGTGTGTGTGTGTGTGTGTGATAGACATGGCATTTGAAAAACATTAGTCATTATTTTCAGTTGAGATGTAAAAACCTGCCTGTGTTTATATCTGATGGAGTTTGGAGCATGTCATGCTTATGTGTGTTGATTTAACTATTAAAATTAACAAACATATTAAAAAATAAATGTGCATAAAATATTATATTTTATGTATTATGGTTTGTTTACATGGTACAACATTTAAAGATTTAAATCTACACATCTCAGACCTTTAATCTCAGACCTTCAGAATTTCAAATGTTATTATGTTATGGTGAAGAAGTTTAGAAAGGTGAAAAATCTGTAAATTTAAAGTAAATTAATTTGAAATGTAAATGTTATAGGTTTAGCTGTGCAGTTAGTGATGAAACTGTCTTCAATATTTATTAAACAATTAGCAATTTCTCATGATATTAAATAACTGGACGAGGATCCAGAGGAATCTTTACTCCAGTCTGAGTGCCAGTGTTATTTTATTTTACATGACGCAGGTCGTCATAGCAACAACACATGGATTCATTTAGTGTTCCTGCAGAATTTCTTTCAATCACTCATTTGCTGTTGATGTTTGCATTTGACTGAATCTATCAGAGGATTAATTCCTAATCAATATCCAACTGGAGACTCCTTCCATAAACATTAAATCAGAGTGAGTGTGTTAATAAAAACCCTGCAGGAACTCTTTTAATATACTTTTCCAAGCATGTGGAAATGGCTTGGAGCGAGGTCAGGGGATGTGAAAATAAGTCCTAGCCGAGTTCCTGTAATGTGCAAGTGGTGTTGCTGAATGATTGTGTGTACAGTTCACACAGACAGACGTAACTGTTCCTCAAGTTGGCGACCCACTCTCTGTCAATTTCTGGGATTGTCATTCGTGAATGTACGCCCTTTTTTAAAAAGATTTGCACCATTCAAATGTTTTACAGTGGCTAACAGTCTCATCACAGTACTGTGCTTGAAGTCTTATGTCAATCACATTTCACAAGTCCCAGTTTGCAATACCCTGTATATATAATATTCACATTTTTAAACTTTTAATTATTTTTTTTACATTTTTGAACTTTTCAAAAGTTTTTTGTTTTGATTCTACAGTGTGACTCCAGGAAAAGTGCACTGGAAACCAAGCTTTAAAAACAGAGAGAGAGAGAAAAGACAAGAAAAAGGCTTTCTAGAAGCTTCCAAAATCAATACAGCTGACAAAACGATATGTGTGTGTGTGTGTGTGTGTGTGTGTGTGTGTGTGTGTGAAGAAGCGGCTGAAAGAGAAAATCCCGTGAGGAAATAATATAAAAATATATAAATAGTCCATGTGAGCGGCCAGAGATCAGCCCCACTCGTCTTTACCGCGTTTCATTTCAGTGCTCTGCTCACTGCACAGGCAGTTTGATGGATTTCTCTCTTTATTTCACTATGGTTAATGTTAAAGCAGATCAGAACATTTTAACACTGAAAAGCACTTTAAAGCTCAGAAGCATTGAGAGGAACTGTGTGATTAAAACTCTCAACACGATCAATAACATCTCTTTTTCCTGCATGGTTCACCTCACTGGATTCTCCAGTCGTCTTGGTCTGTCGATCGCATTGACTCGCGTTACGCAGCCGGAGCCCGATCATGATTCACAGCACAGGTCTAACTCACACTATCTCCAGCTTCGAGTCAACGGTTCTCTGATTTTCATCACACATCCAAAAGTAAAAGCATTAAACCATAAAACCATAAAACTGTATCCTCTTGTTGAGAGTGTTACTGAACACGGAGAGAAATCTTTATTTAACTGAAATTTCATTCAACAGAACATAAATAACTGAGTTTCAACACAGTTAACAAAGAAATGTCGGCTATTATAGGGTTCAAGCTCCACCTTCACCATCAGAAGGCTAATGTCACTCACTCAGTGGGTGGAGTGAGAAAGCTAACATTGCAAGTGAAAGCTAATGTAGCAAGTAAAGATTAACCTAGCAAGTGAGTAAATAAGTTAAAGCTAAGCTTTCGATTTAATGTGCTAAATAGAACATCAGGCCACACCCACTAGGATAGTCTCAGATCAGTGAAAATTCAGCTGCTTTTAAATGCTTTAATATTTACCTAATATCATATTTCTGCTTTCACACTACGGACTCATGCACAAGGCGAGTACATTTGACCTTAAAATTCCTTACATTTGCATAATCTGAAACTGTGATCTCATGCACGGTCCGAATAGTGTATGAAAGCTAACCACACCTAAACATGGAAGTGGACTGCTGTATAGTACTGTTTGTTATGTCATTAACGCCTTAATCTCCTATATCTGTGATCTTATCGTTTCAGTTCACTTCATTGTTTTCTGCTTCCCTTTCTGTTCATTGGTAGCTCGCAAACCAACTAGGTGCATGCCACCTGCTCTATCTCAGTACAGAAAAATATTACCAATGTGAAAACTGACCATTGGGGGAGGGGGAAGGTGGAAGCAATCATACAGATACGGTATGAAGCAAACAGCCTGGGACAAAGTGACTCAGTACTGCTTCAGTATGGGGTGAATACTGTTCAGGTTGCACCCACTCACCAATCAGAAAGCTGATGTGACTCACTCCACACACTGAGTTACTAAAAATTAACCTAGTGAGTGAGGGAAGCTATTGTAACAAGTAAGTAAAAGCTAACCTAGTGAGTGAGGAAATGCTAACCTATCGAGTGAGGGAAATCTAACCTAGCAAGTGAGGGAAAGGTAACCTAAAATGTGAGGTAAAGTTAACTAAGCGAGTAACCTAAAGCTATCCCAGTGAGTGAGGAAAACCTAACCCAGATAGCACAGGTACGTTGTGGAGACGTCTGCTAAAGAGCGTATCATCTGATAAACATCGCGTTCATTTTTTTATAGTTGTATTTTGATCGTCTGTAGATCGCCTGTTTGAGCTGTTAAATGATACATCGTCTTTACATTTATACGACGTTTATACGATGTATCTTTATCATCCGAAATTTGCTGGTATGTGGACGGGAACCTGCAGCATCAGCTATGACTTACTGGAAACCGGAAATATCAGAGTAAACATCAGGGACGTTTATTTAATTTACGTCTTAAATACGTAGGCTAAGCATCGTTCTAACATCTGGCACGGACGTCTCGGCGACATCTGCCAGATGAGCAAACACCCTCTGCCAGACATCTGCCAGACATCTGCCAGATGATAAAGATGACGTCGCATAGACGTCTCCGCGACGTGTGTGTGCTATCTGGGAACCTAACAAGTGAGGAAAAGCTAACCTAGCGAGTGAGGGAAATCTAACCTAGCGAGTGAGGGAAATCTAACCTAGTGAGTGAGAGAAATGTAACCTAACGATTGAAGAAAAGCTAACTTGTTGAGTGAGGGAACGCTAACCTAGCGAGTGAGGAAAAGCTGACATAACAGGTGAGGGAAATCTAACCTAGTGGGTGAGGAAAAGCTAACCTATAGAGTGAGGGAGAGCTAACCTACCGGGAAAGGAAAAACTAGCTTAGCGAGTGAGAGAAAGCTAACCTAACGACTGAGAAAAAGTTAGCGAGTGAGGGAATGCTAATCTAGCAAGTGGGGTGAACTAACCTAATGAGTAATGGAGAACTTTAGGCCATATGCTCACTGGGACAAACTCAGATGAGTGAGTTTTATTGATTGAGTGATTTATTACATAATGAATATTTAATGCCATGTTCTCTGAGATGCAGTGACTCAGTTCTGCTTCTGCGCCACAAGGACGACTTTCTTTATCACTGATGAAACATAAAGATAATGTGACAGCGATTATGAGTCAGCACGTGGATTGTTTGTGATGTTTTTCTCTGATTCGTCACCTCGTGCATTGTGCGAAAGTGAAAAGGAAATGTCTTTGTCGTCTCTGCAGGAATCTGTGATTACTGAAAAGCGCAGAGAAATGGCAGCCTGAGTCACGATCCAACTCCTGCTTTCTTCTTTTCCTCTTCCTTGTGTCCAAAATCTCTTAACCAACATGTCTACTGCATCATGCCACATCTTTTTAACATTCCTGTCTGTACCGACACCATGCAACACCTGACTTTCGCACCTCCTGCTCTTATACTGCTTTATGTCCTGCCAGGGGTGACCAACATTGGGCCTGGAGAGCCATAGTACTCACTGCTCTACTCCTAATACCTGGATCAGAAGCTGGAAGACACCAATTCACTTTGTTTTTCCTTACTTCACCTCATCTAAAATTGTATATTTTTTTCATTTTGAAAGCTTTGGATTGACTTCCAGCTTTCGAGGACCAGGGTTGGCCACCCCTGCTGGAGATTTATCCTGCTGAGTTCTGTATACTGATTGGACAAGAGGTGTTGGAACAATTATCCAAAGGTGGAGACTAACCACAGTGAACATGCAAAATTTCTCCAGATACCAAGAGACCTAGCAGATGAAAGAGATGTAGACTGAAACATTGTCAAGACTTCACTATATTCGGATAGAGGTCTACAGAGATCTACATCTCTTTATTGTGTCTCAGAATGAGGAAGTGGGCTGAGGTTCGGGTGCTCGGGCCCTCTGCATGTGTGGAGTGGAATTGTCAAGTGAGGTGTAGTGAGAAAATGACTCACTGTTTATAGCTGCTGTAATGCATGTGACAACACAAACTCTAATTGGATAAAAAAAACACTTTGGGGCATGCTATTAGAAGAAAACAATCATCTTCAGGATGGGAACAGAAATTCTGCTTCATCACTTCAAATTATCGTTCACAATACACACACACATACAGGCACGCACTAATTCATAGTTGTTACTGTATTAAAGCGAAAAACAAAAATTTAATTTCTTCAAATCTTGAGAAATTAATATTAAACCTAACAATGCATAAGGACTAATTTAATGTATAAATGGGAATTTCCGCTAGCATTTAAACAGCAAAGCTACAGATTTGTGTGTGTGTGTTGTTGTTACACTGATTTTAATCTTCATGCTGTAGATTAAATGAAAAGAGGAACGAGTGTTGAAGCAGGATCATTTGACTCTCACCACATTACTGCAAAAGACTTTTTCATTTTTTTCACATCATAAAAATCTGACTCCATAAAAAGCTCTTGGAACGCTGCGTCTGAGCCGCAGCCCAGAGGAAGTGCTCCAGCGAGTGAATTAATGAAGTGCTCACTCATAAGGGACTCGTAATAACGCTATTCGCTAATTTTTCTCCCGACTAATGAATATTTGCCTCTTGGAGCTCATCAGCTCTCAGCTTCAGCATGAGCAAGAAACACGGACAAGATGAAGAGCAGCTTCTGTCAGAGAGACGAGAGCAAAACTGTGTGATGTGTCAGGGGTGGAGACTGCAACATACAGTATGCACCTCTGCTCCAGGTATACCGCTAATGATATCACTAAACTATATAATAGTATTCATATGATCAATTTATACTCAGTCCCAGTTCTATTAATTAGAATAAAATAGCATAAATGAGCTCTCAGAGAGCGAGAGAGAGAGAGAGAGAGAGACAGAAGGAAGACAAATGAAAGATAGAGAACAACAAAAAAGATAAGAGATTGCGAGAGACACAAATAGAAAGAAACCGATAAGGGGGAAACAGGCAAAAGAGATAGAGATAGGTGGACAGGGAGACTGACAGAGGAACAGAAAGATGTAGAAGAACAGAATCAGATATATGAATATAGCAAAAGACACCCCTCTGGGGGGTGATGTGGTGTCTGGCACCTGGATGATGGCATGGGATCCTTTGGCTGTTGTGGGTTGGGGCCTCCATGGATCAGACTTGTTTGATCAATGGAGGCCCCAACCCACAACAGCCAAAGGATCATACTTTTTTTGGGTTGTCACTAGGTTGTCATGTTTACAGTGGACGCAGATGTCACAGGCTTCCACGAAGCTGGAAACGGTCTTCCCCAACGTAGGCTACCAGAAACGCTGTTGAATGATGAAGTGGGTATAGACGGCGGCTGGTTGACAGGACCAGGCCCTTTACCAAGACCTTTGAGCATAGGCAAAGGGGAGATTTGGGAGAGCATTGCTCATGCCGGTCTCCTGAGACAACACCTGCTTGACTTTAGCCTCGATGTCTAGTTCCACGGCTGCTAATAGACAGCGAGAGGACAGGATAGTGTCGCATGGCATGGAGTCATGGGTGAAGGAGAACTGACATAAGAGAGCGTCGGGCTTGGTGTTTTTAGAACCTGGCCGGTAAGACAGGATGAAGTTGAATCTAGAGAAAAATAATGCCACCGAGCCTGCCGGGCATTGAGCCTCTTGGCAGTATGTAGATATTCAAGGTTCCTGTGATCGGTCCATACTAGAAACGGGAGCCTCCACTCCTCCAGAGGTAGCTTTATGGCCAGTAGTTCTCAATCGCCTACATCATAGTTCCTCTCGGCCGGGGACAGGCGCAGGGAGTAGAATGAACAGGGATGCAATTTGTTGTCCTGTGAGGACCTCTGGGACAGGATCCCTCCAACACCATTGTGGGAAGCGTCAACCTCCACCACAAACTGACGGGATGGGTCGGGGATGATAAGTTTGGGAGCTGATGTGAACCTTCTCTCTTGAGGTCGGTGAAAGCTCTATCCGCCTCCTTGTTCCAGCAAAAGCGTGTATTGGAGGAGGTCAGAGAGGTTAGGGGAGCAGCGATGGAAATATACCCCCGAATGAAACAGTGATAAAAGTTGGTAAAATCCAGAAATTGTTGGAGGTTTGTCACGAGGCTGGGGTTGGCCAGTTGGAGACCGCCTGAAACTTGGTCGGTTCCATCTCCAGCCGCGAGGGGGGAGATGATGAAACCTAGGAAGGTGGTAGATGTTGTGTGATGTTGTGAGATGGTAGGCGTGGCTCTCATGGGGGTCCAGTATTGAGGATAACCGGAATTGTTGCATCTGAGGGTCTGCCTAGTGGTGAGGAGCTCATGCTGCTCAGGCTGAGAGATGGACCAAGGCGCAGAGCTGCAGATGTGGTTTCAAGGTGTTGAGCCTGAAGCCGTGAGATCCGTCAGAGTTGTGATCAACAAGAATTTCTGAGTGGGGCGTGGTCGACAGAGCGGAAGCGTGATTTCTAAAGCTGTGAGATCCGTCAGCGAGGGTGTTGAGCAAAAAACGTGAAGCAGAGCCATAGTCCAGAAGGCGAAAGCGTGATTTCAAAAGCCGTGAGATCCATCTGCGAGGATGTTGAGACAAAACGTTAAACAGGGCGTAAACGAGGAAACGAAGGGGAGAGTACAAAGCCGTTATATCAGAGCGAAGCGACACATCCAAATCGTGAGACAAGAAGCAAAAAAACGAGGAAACAAAGCAAAATTGACAACGTGAAACCCATGAAACGAAACACGAGAGAATTAAGGAGAAGAATCACACAATAACCTGGCAAAAAAGATAGCGTGCTGCGCTCCTTTTAAGCCAGAATAAATCAGTGCTGGATAAGAAACCAGCGGTCTGGGGGCTTGTAAGGAGACATGACAGCGTGGGAAAACATGACCACGTGGTGAGGAGCATGGCAGGAAATATCAACAGATGAAAGCAGACTTTGAATGTGGTGTGTGAGTAGAGTTTGTGACATTTCCATTTTGAACCAGTCCATTTTAAATGAGCCTTGACCCACAGGACAAGACAGGGCTTCTGGACCATGTTCACATATGGCTTCCTTTTTGCATGATAGAGCTTTAGTTGGCATCTGCAGATGGCGGGTTGTGTTTACCAACATTGGTTCCTGGAAGTCTTCCTGGGCCCATTGAGTAATGTCAATGACAGAATCAAGCCGATGAGTGATGCAACGTCGTCTGAGGGCCCAAAGACCATGGGTATCCAGGTCTTCGGTCTTGTCCCTTATCCACAGAGATTTCTCCAGTTTCTTTGAATCTTTTGATGATGTTATGCACTGTAGATGACAGAATGTGCAATGCCTTTGCAATTTGATGTTGAGGAACGTTGTTTTTAAAGTATTCCACAATGTTTTAACGCATTCTTTCACAGATTGGAGAGCCTCCCATCTTTACTTCTGAGAGCCTCTGCCTCTTTAATACATCCTTTTTCTAGCTAATCGTATTACAGACCTGATGTCAATCAACGGAATATTTTCAAAATTTCTTGCTTTTTTAGCCCTTGGTTGCACCGTGCCAACTTTTTTGAGACCTGTAGCAGGCATCAAACATGTAATTAGCTCATTTATTGGATAAAAGTGTAAAATTCTCTGTTTAAACATTTGTTATGTTCTTTATGTTCTATTGTGAATAGAATATTGGCTCATGTGATTTGAAAGTATTTTAGTTTTCATTTTATTCAAATTAAAAAAATGTCCCAACTTTTCTGGAATTCAGGTTGTAAGAAGAAAGAGAAGTTGTAACAAGAAAGAGAGAGACAGACAGAGAGGCAGACAGAGACAGAGTGAGAAAGAAAGAGAGACAGACAGGTTGGGGTGTGTTGGCTCTCTTCGCTGTATGTGGTGTTATTATCACAGCGGGATGATGCGACAGAACTGTAGAGAGGAATGATTTAGGACCACAAACCCACATACACAATCACACACACACAACACACCCACCCACCCACACACACTGGGGTCAGGCGAGCAGTGCAGTAGAGCAGAATAGCAGCTGTAGAGTCCTAGAGGCCGACCCCAAGACTTAATGTGTAATGAATCAGCTCCAGGACTATGTGTGTGTGTGTGTTTGTGTGTGCATGTTTATGGACCACTAAGTTCATAGAGTGCTCAAAACACATTACAGTTGTCAGTACACATTTGACTATTTGAATGAACTTCTTATTTACATATTCACACACCTTGCACTGTGTCTCTGGACCATACTTATTAAGATAGGTGTGACGTCTTATTTAGAGTCCACATTATATTTACAGTTTCAAATAAATATTTTTCATCTGGCATGGAAGTAATTAGAAATCACACACACACACACACACACACACACACACACACACACACACACACACACACACACAAATACATGCACAATCCTGACTTGTTATGTTATGTGTATGTGGCTTCATAAAGTAGGGTTTGAAATGAATAAATAAATAAATACACCAGTGATGATCATACAATGTAGCTGATATACCAGACTCCTGTTCAATTTATTCTAACACTCGCTGCTTTCTAAGTCATATATCATCAAATTAATCTTTTATATTAATCTCCAAATTACACAGGAACAGTGCAGTGTAAACTTCAGTGTTAGTTTTATATCACAATAAACTTTCCCACAAAACCCCAAACCCCACAGCGCCTCAGGAACCGCTGTCACATCGCAGCTCACTAAACTCTCTCCGTGTTCATCATGTCACGCTTCTCACAACATGACTGACTCAAAATATTCCCGTTTCGTTCTGCAGAAAGGCTTCGGAATATTTCCAGCTCCATTACTCACTCGCCATCTGGCGCTGAGGACCGTGCCGAGAAACACAACCAGGTAACACACACTCGCGAAATGAGCACAACGTTACTCAGTTATATCTCTTGAGATCATTTCTCTTCAAAATACACACAGAACAGTGCGTTCTGGAAGACGAAAGCAGACAGGATGCTAAAAACATGCTAATTTATGTGTTACGTCTTACTCATTAATATAGGATAATTATTATTAATTAGCGCTAAACATACAGATTATAACAAAGATAACATTTACAGCTTTGTGGTTTAACACTAACAGACATTCGGTCAATAACATCTCTGGGTTCTAATGATAGCCTTGTTCACTATACACTCACAGATATAGAGATTCAGCTGGATTTCTAACTAGCTGGCTTGCTAACGAACTTTCCTGATTATTCTATATGAATTTATTTTTGGCTTTCTTTAACTAGAATGATTAATTATTTTGTAAAGTGTAGAATAGAATTCCAGTAGCCATCTACAGTACGTGAAAAGAAATGAAACCTAACTTCTGATAAATAATGCACTCTTGAGCTAGTTGTGTTGCTAACTAGCTAGCTATGTAGCTACCAAATATTTTATTTTTAACTCGCTAGTGTGTTAATTAAGACAGAATGAACGTGAACGTGCATTAGGCATGCTGCAGGGAGGCATGAGGACTGCTGATGTGGCTAGGGCAATAAATTGCCATGTCCG
>JAQMYG010000005.1:9220986-9234518 GCA_030014215.1 Clariallabes teugelsi
TTCTGGCTTAAAGAAGAACGTGTGTGTGTGTGTGTGTGTGTGTGTGTGTGTGTTTGTGTGTGTATGTGAAAGAGAGAGAGAGAAAGAGAGAGATGGATTCCTTTGTGTCATTATGTAATAATAATAATAATAATAATAATAATAATTTGTATTTTAAATAAAGATACCATGTTCCATATGGTTAATGTGTCTATACACTGTATACTGTGCAATGACTTTAACTGGTTTATAGATAATATTACGTTTATTAATGGTGAAATTTAACAGTAACAGTAATTCCTACAATTAAAATTATAAAATTATAAATTTTACAATATATACTAATTATAAAATCCAGCTTTAACGTTGAAATCTGCACAGCAATATGTATCCGCACACTGGGAGCCGTGGCATCGTGTGTTCCCATCCAGATTCCACGGCAGTTAAGTGTCCACACGAACCCCCTACCCCCAACCCCCAGGAGCAGTGTGTCCACACAGCAGGTGTGTCTGAAATGTTCAGTCTCCCACAGGATCGATCACTCGGCGCTGTATTAAAGCGGGCGGCTCGTTATTAAAGCTCTGAAAGGCTTGGTGTGGAATCAGCACTTTTCCTCATCACATCCTTGAACTCCTCAATGATGCATGAGCCGCAGATTCACTGCTGAGCCCCAGCCAGCAGACATGAGTGTGGAGTGCAATACAGGGAAAAAAAAACACAGGGAGCTACGTTCCCTGTGAAGGAGTGATGGGACACAGTCTGAAGGAATACACCCCCGAAGTGTATTTCTTATGTCCAGTCTGCTCAATAATTTCATCTTCGTTGCTGCACTGCAGACAACCCTGCTTCACAAAGATGGCTTGTTGGAAATGGAAGCAGGGTTTTTAGTGCTTTTGTGGTGATCTCGGGATTACTCCACCATGATTTTAATCCAAAACATCGGCAGAGATTGCAAGTCACCTCAACAGACTTTTAAAGCCACATCTCTTATACAGAGCGGGCTTGGAGCATGTCAATCACCTGTTGCGATAAACCGATAATTTACAGTAGGTAGGACTCTTGGCATTTTCTTTTAAATGCAGCTTTCTTTCTGTTGGCAGTCTTAGAGACTCCTCTGCTGTCTCATCATTGGGTATGTTCCCTTTTTCATTATAGCTAGACTTAGCTAATAACATTAGGTTAATTTTATCGGGCATCAATATAGAGAGAAGTGTGGGAAAGTGGTACGGATGTAAGAGAATGTGAGATAATCTGATAATTTTTCAAAATAAAATGCTCTGCAGGCTCCAATAGTCAATAAAATAGAAATTAAATAAAAAATATATATGTTTTAATTCCTTCTGTGCGGCCCAGTACCGGTCAGCGGATCGGTGGTTGGGGAACATTGCTGTGCTGGGTTGCGGGAGGCCTGGAGCCTATCCCAGTGAACTTGGGGTACTAGGTAGTGTATACCCTGGATACAGTGCCAATCCACACACTCACAGTCTATGAGTAGTGAACCATTTCTAGCTAACAAGAATGAAGTCCAGTTGATATGACTCAATTTCCAAATAATCTCACCGAGATGATTGAGAATCACAGACATTACAGACATGCAAATTCCATGCACAAAGACGAGAACCCAGATATGCAAGACCACAGTGCTAACAGTTGCACCACCATGCCGCCCAACGTTGATTCACTTTGTCTTAATAGTCTTCTGATAAAATCACAGTGACTCACCAATAAACATAACGATGCAGACCTGCAAATTTGCACAAACTCTGGTGAGGTGTGGTGGGGGGATAAGGGCAGTTGCCACAATTTCACAACGTAAGAGAAAACCTCATTACGATGCCTGAATGACCTCACCAGTTGACGGACCAGAATAACCAGAATGACATCATCAGTCATCAGAGGTTTAAGGTATGGCTGTTATATGTAAAGAACAGGTGTGTATAATTTAAGCAGCCAATGAAAGCATAGCTTATTAGCTCACAAAACCCTACTTCTCCCCTCCGAGTAACTGGCAAAGTTCCAGATTGCGGCATGACCCCTTTACAGCTGAAATAATTAGCTACTGAGTATTAGGCTCTGATCATGTGTGCCAGCATTGGCGTGTTCATGTGCTTGCACTCACTCATGCATGTGACCTCAGTGGGCTTAATCCATATTTAAACTTACATTTGTAACATCAGTCAGTTCTCAGTTCAGTCTCAGTGATTATGTAACATGGGAGGTTTCTATTATGATGTAATGCATTGGGAGACGTTTTTCATTATGATATAATCTGGGTTGTGATGTAATTTAGGGGGTGGAGTCTGGGGACTATGATGTGATGTAGGGGAGGGGTCTGGGGATTATGATATAATGTAGGAGAGGGGTGTGGGATATAATATAATGTATTGTATATAATAATACAGTGAAACCTCAGATTGCGAGTAACGCGGAGACGCAAGACGAGCAAAGATTTTTAATAAATTTTGACTTGGAAAACGAACAAGTCTTGGTTTAAGAGTACCGAGTATCATGTATCACGCATGCGCTTCTTGTTTTGACGCCGAGCGTCACGTGATCACAACTGATCCAACGGTTTTTCTCTCTCTTGTGCTAAGGAATTGTGGGTAATCTCCTCCCCTGCTGGGTCTTAGTGCGCGTCTCTAACTCGTATAATTCACATATGTGCACGTATGTACTGTTTACTATAACACTGTGACCACTTGTGTGCGCTTAAAACATTTTATTTTGTGTCTGTATGCGTGTGTGTACAGCACACATGTAAAGCGAAAGCAAGTCTCATTAGAGAGGTTAAAGATCCATTTTCTCTCTCTGCTCAAGGCTTAGCCTGTCCTTTGCCTGCTCTGTGTGTCTGTGTGCGTGCGTGTCATGGGATACCATGCCACACACACACACACAGACCCCTCCTACTTTCGCCTTCACACACACACACACACACACACACACATACACACACACACTCTTTCTCTCTGCTCTACACAGAAACACTGCTTTGTCGTGATTCTTTTCAAAGGTAAAATTACTTTAAAGCAGTGATTCCGTTAGTGTGTCGCTCAATCGAGTGTCATTAGAGAGATTTCTTGTTTATTTTTCCGATGAAACAGTGTTTTCGTTGTGTGTGTGAAAAGAGTGAAGGAAGGGTAACAGTGTAAGACGAGAAGGGGGAGAGGGGAGCTTAGTTTAGATTCACACACAAACAGCGCCCGCGCGCACAAATGGAAACACTTATCTGTCGGGATTTATTTTTACTTCTTTTTTAAAGGTAAAGTGCAGATCAATTTGCTTTATTTTTACTTAATATTTTGTGTTAATTATTTTTATGTATTTATTTTTTTGAGCTGTGGAACGAATAATTTGAGTTTCCATTATTTCCTATGGGAAAATAAAATTTGGTTTACGAGTGTTTTGGAATACGAGCCCAGTTCCGGAACGAATTATGCTCGTAATCCGAGTTTCCACTGTATTCCACACGGTATATACCCACCAAATCCCTAAAATCCTTTTACAGAAATAACAAGATACAAAATAACAAAAGATAAAGAGAAAGTAAGATAAACACAACTCACTCACTGCAAAGTGTGTGTGTGTGTGTGTGTGTGTGTGTGTGTGTGTGTGTGTGTCTGTCTGTCTGTCTGTCTGTCTGTCTGTCTGTAATAGTATCACCTTCTGCTTTTTAATATTTCTGTCCCAATGCCTGAGGTGTATTCACACACACAAACACACACGCACACACACACTTCATTGACAGCTGAAAAGTCGATGTGAGGGTTTATGAAAAGAAGCACAGAATGGGAATTATATGTGTGTTCATATATTTGTGTGTGTATGTGTGTGTGTTTGTGGGTGTGTGTTTTAACACCACTGACTGCTTGTATCACATTACAGATATCAAAACCAGATATACTTACATGGTAAGTGTCAATCACACACACACACTTACGGTGTTCTGACTGGCTGAAAGCAGGACGGTATGGCCTGTCTGCCTGTCTGTATCTGTGTCATTCTACAATAAATAATAAAAAAAAAATTCTTTCAGACCATTTGGCTTTTGGAGATTTTTACAACTTTGTGTTTGTGATAAATATGATCTGTCAAAACCTCTCACTGGGGGCATAACCCCCCCCCACACACACACACACACACACACACACAGCAACAAGCAGAAAAAGCAAAAAATGGATTTTTCCCTCCTGCAGCTAATATGTATTGAGTAAATAGACCTCATCATCACATTAATGTGTGTGTGTGTGTGTGTGTGTGTGTGTTTGTGTGCAGACATACCACGCTGTTATTCTTGCATTTTAGCAAGTGTATGGTATATTATTTGTATAAGTATTTATTAATCTATTAGATTTTCCCATGTACCTGTTACCTGTGTGTGTGTGTGTGTGTGTGTGTGTGTGTGTGTGTGTTTGTTTACATGTGAGTGTGTTTGTGTGTGTGTGCTTAGGCAGGTCATAGCCAAGGGCATTGGGCGGTGATTCCTGACACTAATGAATTACTGTTAATAAAAAGTGTGCGCAAGACACACACACACACACACACACACAGAGGTTTGGGCAGATTGCTGGTATGTAATCAGGTGCTGATTAATCCATTAGCTTAAAGAATTAGCATGCCAGAGTGCACGTGTTAGTTTGTCGTGTCTCTAAATTCTGATCTCGATCAGTAATGAACCAAATGGAAATTATGTTATCATGTAATTATAAGACGTCTAATATGGTATAAAAAATGAACACACATCAACCTGGAGTTTTTCGTAGTAGTTAGCTAAATCATTGTCATTTTAATCGAGTGTATTTTTAATCCCTTAATATTTACTTTTAACATTCAGCAAAACGAGTGAGTTCCTGTTGTCACTTATGTTATAGCAGCCATAAACACTTGTTCCCTCACCAGTCTCTCTTTATTCTCTCTCTTCAAGTTAATATGAGAAAATCGCAGACACTGTCTGTAAACATTACATAAAAATCTCCTCACCATATTAAAGATACAAGGTGTTTTTAACTGTTTATTATGAGCAGATACATGTTCATATGAATGAGCCGTTACTATGGAAACGATAATGCATTAGAGAGAGTACATTAATATACTGTACACCTGCACTGCTGTCAGAGCTGAGTCATGGCCCTGTGCTCCTTCCTCACACTCTCAGTATAAAATAACACACAGTCTTATGAATAGTTTTTGAGACAAAAAAACCCCACATCTATTCAACACACTGGAAGAAGCTTTTTCTCTTATTCGAGCTTGGAGAGTGTGAGTGCTGCTGCTGAGAAAAGCATACTCTCCTCACACTCCTCACTGAACCTCTGACAATCAGCTAGAATAGGATAAAAGGCTCCATGCTCGGTTCAGAGAATCCATTAAGTCAACAAGCTAATCAGGCATTAGCATTATGCTACACATGCTAATTTAACAGGAATTCCATTTTATTTAATCTAATATCGTTAATAATATGAACGTTAATAAAAGAGGTTGCATACCCACATTAATATTTAACTAAAAGCTCAGTAGAACATGCTGGCTATTTTTTATATGCAGTTCTGAGACTCGGTGGCATGATGGCTTAGTGGTTGCCACCTCTGTTTGCAAGAAGTTTGCATGTTCTCCCCTTGCTTGATGGGTTACTCTGGTACTAGTGTGTGATTGAGTATGTGTGTTTGCCCTGTGATGGATTGGCACCCTGTCCAGTGTGTACGCCACTTCGTGCCCCAAGTTTCCTGGGATAGGCTCCACCCCCCACGACCTTGTATACAGGATGACGTGGTATAGATGGTGAGTGAGTGAGTTCTGAGAGGAAAATGTCCCATTATTTCTATACTGTATATAATTCCCTGATACACTAATGCACTTATCCCACCATTTCACAAGTGCTTGGATACCATCAAGGTAGAAAGTTTTCTCAGTACGCCAGAGCCGTGATCGGACAGCCTGCTTCATGCCTGAAACGCTGGCCTCTCAGGAGCTCCTTTAATGGCCCAAACATGAGAAAGTGACTTGGAGCAAGGTCAAGTCTATACAGAGGAAGTGGCAATAACTTCCAGCCAAGTTCCTGTAATGTGCAAGTTGTGTTCATGAATGATTGTCTGTACAGTTCCCACAGACAGATGCGTCTCTACTGCAAGTTGGCGACAGCTTATCAGTTGATTTTCAAGGATCAGGCGTTCCACTTACTGAATGTGCACTGGAACGACTGCAGTGGAATGACTGAGATTGTCATTCACGGATGTATGGTCTTCTTTAAAACATTCGCACCATTCTAGTGTTTTACCGCACATAAGAGTCTCATCACCCACCATATTGTGCTTGAAGTGTCCTGAAAATGTCAATCAGTCTTATGTCTTCATTTGCCAGAAATTTTAGAACAAGTCCCGGTTTGACTTGAACAGCCCTTGTATATGGGATGTCAGTAGATTTAACCCCTTTAACTTTCTTTAAACCCTTTTTCACCGGAAGGTGCTGTAGAACCAGTACTGGTGGTCTAGCATGTGGAGGAATAACTAAATGGCACACAGTTATACTAAAAACAACAACTTCCAGACTCTTTACTTAACAGCACAGAGAATAGCACCTGGTCTTATTCTATAGTTCATTTATTTATTTCTATCAAGCTCAGGCAGTTACTTGAACTTTAAAGCCACTAGATTCTAAATCAATATGATGAAATGATAGTGTGTGTGGGAGGTGGGGGGAGGGTTCCCCCTTGACTCTGACTTTTATACTTTCTGAGGATTCTTATTTTGAAGATCATATTTTCTGTTAGTTCTATTTTCACCACCTTTGATTTGGTTTTGTTTAATTCTCTATTGGTCTTCCCTGACATTTGTTAATCCTTGATTAGTTCCTGTATTGAACAGCCTTGGTGTCTGAGGATGACATTCCACAGTATATTTAAGTAATTTAAGTAAAAAATTAAAGCCTAAATTTCAGTTCAGTTTTTTAAATCACAAAGAAAATAAAAGAGTTGAAAATCTGGTGTGATTGCGGTTTGTTCTCTTTCCAGTTATCCTGTTAATGATAGATCATGAGCAAAGTTACACTCAGCATTTAAAGGAGCGACATCATCAGCTTCAGTTCATTTTTTTTCCTTTTAAGCTTAAGTGTAACAGCGCACAGTGTGATTTAAATAACCAGTGCATTGAATAAACCCCTGCGAAGTGTTTTTTATCGAACATTAATGCAGAGCTTCAGGAAGCAGGTAATTAAAATGGACCTGTTATCTCTGTCGATGTATAATTTGATGCATAGATTAGATTTTTCATCTTTCATTCTGAAAATGAGTTCTACACACACAAACACACTTTTGGTAAGCATGGGGTCCGCCTCTTATGAGAAATGTAAATGATGTTGTTAAGGAAAGTGTATTTAAAGTTTTCTTGCCTCGCAGGATTTTAAACAAAATTAATTACTTAATTCTAGGAGCTAGGGGGTTTTACTAACTATAACCCCCTAGCTCCTAGAATTAAGTAATTAATTTTGTTTAAAATCCTAAAATAAGAGGGTTATAGTTGTTTATGGGTTAGTAGTTAAGGTTTAGGGCTTGGCATTTGAGTTAAATTTTAGGATTAGGTGTTGGGGTTAGGGGTTAGTGTTAGAGTTAGGTGTTAGGTGTTAGGGGTTTAGGGTTAGGTGTTAGGAGTTTGGATTCCGTGTTAGACTTTGAGGGATAGGTGTTGGGCATTAGGTGTTAGTTAGGTGTTGGGCATTAGGTGTTAGTGGTTAGGTGTTAGCATTTAGGGTTAAGGGTCAGGTGTTAGTGTTCGGTGTTAAGTCAGGGATTTAAAGTTTGGTGTTGGGGATTGGGTAAGGTGTTGGGTGTTACATAGGTGTTAGGTTAGGGATTTAGGGTTAGGTGTTAGGTGTTAGGGCTAAGGGTTAGGGTAAGGGTTTAGGGTTAGGGGTTGGGGTGAGGCATAGGTGTTGGAGGTTAGTGCTAGGTGTTAGGGTTTAGGGTTACCCCCCTCATACTGAGCCACGTTCCCACTCCATCTGCAAAATAATTGAGTGAATGCAGTTCACTTCTGGTTCTTACCACATTTATGATCACATGCAGCAGGTTATCGGTGTGTCTATGACACATTCTGAGAATTCTGTATAAACCCTGGATCCAGTTCCTTACACCATCACTTATTTATACCAGCTTGTTGAGAGAATGAGAACGTAGTAAGCGTGTGATAAGCACCTGATTAGAGCGTGATGGGATCTGATTGGACGTAATAATAATAAAAAGTCAGTTCGATCTCACTGGATCTGGTGAGCGTGTGTGACAGACACATAAGAACCTATAAGAACTTGATAAATGCACATTTATATATTTGGCCCAGTCCATGCTGCATTCTTCAATATTTTTGGGACACAGTCTGAACTTCATGGTCATGGTCAGAATGTGTCAGGGGACTTAGCGTTTAGGGTCAAAGGTTATAGTCCAGCCATATAAAATTGTAATAAAATTGAATATTTTGTGGATGGCATGCTACAAATTGTTCAAATATTTCTTTCATTCCATGAAGGATCAGAAACAGTTTAAAATGTAATACTAGGAATGGAAAAATCTGTAGAGGTGGAACTCTTACACAGTGTATGAGGACACACGGCAGCTGAGTGACATCCCTTCACAGGTATAAGAAACCTCACTACCTGTTATTTTTCAGCATTAGCATTAGCACTAAAGGTGTGTGTGTGTGTTATAGGGTGACAGGAGAAGTACTGTATGTGTATCCCTCTGAGCCACATCGTAACACTGTTGATCAAACACCTGTGTGCTCCAGCTACACCAGCAAACGTGTTCCTCATCAGTCTGATAGAACAGTGAAGAACCTGTTCACTTCACACATAATGATTGTCCGCAAACAACACTCATGTTACACAATTACAGTACTCTCTGTCTGTCTGTCTCTCTCTCTCTCTCTCTCTCTCTCTCTCTCTCTCTGTTTCTCTCCCTACCTGCCTGTCTGATTCAAAAGATTTTTTTTTTTTTACTTTTTAATTAAATTTAACTTTATTTTATTTTAAGCGTCACATCATCTAAAAAATCCACTGCAGAAATATAATAATTGGCTCTGAGAAGAGTGACAGCAGTGCACAATTACACATAATGGAGCTCTAAATGAGTGACTGGCAGGTATAAATTAACCCGTGTGTGTGTGTGTGTGTGTGTGTCTATAGATACAATGCATTAAAGTGAACGTCCTAAAATAAAACACCAGCCTTTACTGAAATGTGCAACTGAATAGATGAACAGTGTAAAAATGATGAACACACACACGCACACACACACGCACACACACACACACACACACACACACGCACAGTACATTTATTTTACATGCATAATTGCTGTACAGCATTTTCACTCACAGTCATTAATTCTGTGTGTGTGTGTGTGTGTGTGTGTGTGTGTATGGGTGTGTGTGTGTGTGTGTGCACATTCTGAAATAAATGACATTAATTCAGGAAGGTTATTTTCCTGAAATCCTGCACATGTTCAGAGAGAAGGTGTTGATTAATTAAATTATACCTGAGATACAGTATAAAGCAATCATGCTTAGTGTGAGCGCAGCCTAATGACAGAAGATATTGTGGAATCAAAGGATGGAGACGTCATTGTGTCAGATGCCTGCCGGAGAGGGGAGCTCAGGTGCAGGAGGTGCTGTTAGCAGTGACAAGGCAAATTTTATAAAAAATCAGCTCAACATGCAACAAAAAATCAGACTGTGTGTGTGCTCTCTCCTGCAGGAGCTTTAAATGAGAAATATGGAGGCTAGCCGGAGGCTAGCCGGAGGCTACGAATGGGACTGTGCACTGTCTAGCAGACTTAAAGATTCTAAAGAAATACAGAGTGAAGAGGATGAGGATTTTGGGTGATGGGTGGATGTGGGGCGTCTGATGTTTTTTAAATATAAATATAAAAACAAACTAAACTCATGCATTTAGGGCATCATAAAAAATCAAATGTCTCTCTGTCTTTCTCTCAGCAGTTTTCTTTTCTCCCATTTTTTCTGCAGTCAAATATGACATCATGACATAATGTGAATATTTGATGTGACGTGGAATTCCTCTACAGTATTCATTATTCATGTACTCTGTACTCTGAGTTTTACACAGAATTCCTGAGTGTAATGCATGAGGGACTTTAGTTTTTACATTTTTTATTATATTTATAGTGGTACCTGCCTTAATTATATTTGCCTTAAGAATTGAAATTTGCCTTGGGATATGAAGCATTTTCGGCATACAAGCGACCAAACCAAACCAAGCCGAGCCGAACCGAGCTGGCTAAGTTGTGTGCACGTCCGGGAGTGGATGAGTTTACATATTTTTTATTTTATTTATATGTTTTCTTGGATTTTTTTTCCAGATTTTCTCCCAAATTTAGTCATATCCAATTCCTCCCCGTCACTAGGGGGCTCCCACATTAAGCTACTACGACCACACAGTCGGGAGGGCCGCAGACTATCACATGTTTCCTCTAAACCATGTGATGTCATCTTTTCGAACTGCTCGCTCACACACCATTGGGGGCGGCATAACACACTGGGAGGACAGCGCTATCTGCTCCCTCCACTTGCGTTAACTCACAGACGCCCCTGATTGGCTGTAGAGTTGTTAATTAATGTGTGGAGAGTCACGTGACAAAAGAACGAATGAGTCGGAGTAGAAGAGTAATTGAGAAAGAATCGCTCAATTCTTTTTCCAGTACATAACCTAAGGGGGTTTTGCGATGATTTGCGCATGCGCGCACAGTAGAAAATTAATGGTTCACTCTCTGAGACGACTCATTCTTCTGAGTCACGTTAAAGATCCGTTCAAAAAGAACGAATCGTTCATGAACGACCCATCACTACTAGGCACTCGGCTGCGAGAAGCTACAGCATCACCAGGGGATCAAACCAGCGATCTCCGGAAGATAGGGCGAGCACTTTACCACTGCGGCAGTCAGGGGCGAGTTAAAAAAAAAATTTGTGTGTTTTTTTTTTTCATTTTGTGCAAGATTTAGTGAAGACATAGCACCATGGGTCAGAATAACATTAGCAAGGACAGCAGTAAGAAGAAAACGGAGCGACTTTCAGTTTCGTTTTTAAAGCAGCCGGTGCCCTGAGGAATAATAAATTAAGGTTAAGTGAATTATAAATTTTATAAATTGCTAATATTGGTTATACACCTGGAAGTTAATAAGGTGGCTGGGCCAAATGGCATCCATCCGCACACTTTCAGAACTTTAGATTTTCTCCCATTTTCCCTTAATGAATCAAAAATCCTGAGAGATGGAAGGCCTCTTGTAAAATGCTGGTTCCTATAAGAGGAGTCATGCTTGTGAGAGCACCAATTTCAGACTCATAGCATTAACACCATATATCATGAATTGTTTTTGAAAGGGAAGTTTTGAAAACAAATCAAGATGCAAGTTCTCTCTTTCCAAGTTCTTTTGAAGTTTGCATACAGAAGAAAAGTTGGTGTTGCTGATGCTCGGATTTATAAGTTACATTCTGTATAAAGCCATCTTAACATGTGTGTTTAACACTGCATCCAACCACATTTGCTGGCATCTTATGGACTTCAATTTTCAAAGTTCTACTGGAGCTTGGATTTTGAATTATTTCATCTCCAGACCTCAGTAGGTTAAAGTTAACAACAGTCTCTGTGACACTAATTTAACCATAACTTTGGGAAAGTCATGTCACCCTTTAGATTGTCTTGTATAAAGCATATTGTAGGCCCTGTCAGACATCTTGCCATCATTCTCAGATGATTCTGCTCTAGTAGGCCTTCTACACTGTGGTAATGACCAGACACTCAGAGAGGAGATTAAAGAGATTAGTTAACTGGTGTCACACTGATTGCCTGGACCCTCACATCAGTTAGATGAACGAGTCGGTAATTGATTATTGGAGAAGGAACTTTATCAGTTTATCTCAATGACCAGCAGATTGAAATTGTCTCCTGCTATAAATATCTAGGAGTGCATATTGATAGGAGACTGAAGTGCTCTGTGAATGTTCAGGCTGTGTTCAAGAGCACACTAGAGACTTTGTATTTAGGACATTAAAATCATTAAAAAGACAATTAAAATTTTATTTATCAGAGCTTTAAAGCCAGTGTGCTGTTTTACACTATCTTTATCTTACTACACTTGTTGTGGTAAGATAATCTCGAGCAGAGATAGTAACAGGATCAATAAGATCATAACAAAGGCCAGTTGTGTTATTGGAGTATCTGCTGATCCATTAGAAACAGTGTTTAAAAAAAGAAGGCCAGGAAGAGGATGCAGATCACACTCCAGCCTGAGGATCATCCTCTGTTTAATATCTTTAACGTCATGAGAAGTGCCATGAGTGGACGCCTTTTTAGTTCCTACTGCTGTTAAATTAATGAATGAGATTTCCGCCAGATATAAATTAATTAACTGGTCTCAGGGTTCCACTTGTCTTTGTCGTGAGGACATGTTATGTGTTTTACTCTGTACAGCATTGTTATATTGTTTATATTGTTTTTGTCGTCTTCGTGGTACAAATAAGTTTCCCCTTTGTGATTAATAATGTTATCTATTAACCTATTTCGCCGAAAATACTTTCTGTGGTGCTGTGCAGAGCAGGAAAATTGATGACTAAGACCTATTCTAACGTACTGTACTTATAAGCGCCTCCGTTTTGACTTGAAAGAATTTGACCTATCCTTTAATGCCTCTGGTGATGTACTATATACAGATGCAGTTAAAGGTTAGAGCCTACGAAAAATTTCACAGCACTTTCATTATGTGATACTTTTACCTTCTTTCTGTGTAATATGATATAAGGTTATGTTGTCCATTCCTTGCCTGTTAGTACGCCACTGTCCAATGACCATGTGGAATTTGTGGAAATATTTGTTTTGTACTGGCATCTGGTAAGTAACACTCCTTTTGCTGTCTAAAAGAGTGCAGGACCATGGCAGACAGACACTGTGACATCAGATGCCAAAACGTCTATATCAGGGATATTGCCCTTGTAATAGTGTATTTCAATTAGTTAAATATTGTATATACAGTAGAACCTTGGATTACGAGCATAATTCGTTCTGGAAGTGGGCTCATATTCCAAAACACTCGTAAACCAAATCGAAGAATTCCCATAAGAAATAATGGAAACTCAAATTATTCATTCCATAGCCCAAAAAAATAAATACATAAAAATACCTAACACAAAAAATATAAAAATGTGTATGTGTGTTTCTAAAGGAAGCTCCCCCTCCCCCATCACGTCTTACACAGTTACCCTTCCTCCACTCTTTTCACACACACGCACGCACACAACGGAAGCACTGTTTTATCTGAAAAATAAACAAGAAATCTCTCTAATGGCACTCGATTGAGCGACAGTGGAGCAGAGAGAAAGAGTGTGTGTGTGTCTGTGTGTCTGTGAAGGCGAAAGTAGGAGGGATCTGTGTGTGTGTGTGTATGTGTGTGTGTGGCACGGTGTCCAATGACGCGCACGCACACAGACACAAAGAGCAGGCTGAGCCTTGAGCAGAGAGAGGAAATGGATCTTTAACCTCTCTAATGAGACTTGCTTTTGCTT